>CAKAKR010069073.1:40391-69194 GCA_916700685.1 Adelosebastes latens
CGACCCCACCACTCCACCCCCCCCCCTCCCGCTATACCCGTCCCACCCCTCGGTAAACCAACTGTCCTGCCAGCTGTCTATTTTAGATGTCCACGTAACACCCTTCAAGCAATTACTGTCTGAGTGGTCCCCTGGAGTTCAAACACAGTAAATGGCAGACTGTTTGACATGGTTAATGTGCAAGCTGAGAGGCTAATATTAGACAGAGTACACACACAACAATCACGGGTGGGTTTAGAAGCTGTTTTAAACACATTTGTAAAAGGAGTAAAGGTGTTAAAACTCAAGTTTTAAAGCCCGGGGTTTGTGGCAATAATAAACTGCACATTATTAATAGTTACATTGTTTTTTCACTGCTTGCAAATATGACACTATATAAATAAATAGCTGGTATTTGTAACCCAAAATAGCCTGCATCCATGGATGGATTATGAAACAACAGGCTCCTGGACACAGACATGTAAAAGGCCTCCCACTCCTCCTACATAGGAGCAAAACAGCCAGACTGACTGATTTTGTGTCTCTTTGTGGTCATTTTGCATCCCTTTGTTTCCAGGTCTTAGGGTGCTTTCACAAGCCATAGTCTGTCCGGAACAGAGTGAAATCGATACTATTGGTTTGTTTTGTCTGGTTCGGTTTCACAGTGCACAAATTAAAGCGAACAAAGTAAGAAAAAATAATTAGCTCAGGGACGTGTACGAAGGAGCGAATTGATCTTTTTCATCTCGAGAGCTGCCACTTCTAGTTTTATCTTGCGTGGCTTCATAAACGTCACTATTTTTGCAGACGATATTTAGCATATTCTGTATGTTCTCTTCAGTTGAGATGTCAAGCAAACATCAGACTTCTGCAGAAGTCCAGGTCAGTCTTCTCCCCACTCATGTTAACCTGTTGTTTACCTGTGTCCATCTCAACAAATGCCTCACAGGCAGCCTGCATTTTGGTTTCGCTTGGAAACGGTCTGAGACCACCTCTCATAAGCGGTCTCGAACCGGTTGTTTTTATCCGCACCAGAGTACGATTACTGCGTTCACGACCACCCAAACGAACTGCACCAGAGTTCGATTAAAACAGATTAAATGTTGGCTTGTGAAGCGCCCTTAGATTCCAGGGGGTCCGTGCCGCCCCTGGGCTTGGTCGTCTAGGAATATTTCAGTCTGTGATTCTTTCACTTCACAACAGTAATCATTCAATCATTAATTGATTTATCACACTCATGTGTAGTTGCATTATAGTGTGGGCTGTTTCATTGTATCAAAAACAATTGAAGTTAGTTCTTCTATCTAAAAAGCCAACACATGCTTTTTGCTTAAGTTAAACCATATTTGTATTTACCATTGTACCATTGCAAGGGGTGCTTCATGAACTGTTTTGTTGTGGTGTGTTCCACTTGTACTGTGACGCAACCTGTTACTTTTTACTGCATCTCCTGACCAGAGAAAGAAGAAGTCATGGAAAGAACCGAGCAGATTTTGAGGGACTTGGCTTGGGAACCAGAGGGTTAACAGTTCAAGTCCCAGCAAAGACCAAGTATGGAGTGTGGATTGGTAGCTGGAGAGGTGCCAAGGTGCCCTTGAGCAAGGCAGCAGACCCCCAAACTGCTCCCAAAGCGCTATATAGTAGCTGCCCACTCCTCTTAATACTAGGATGGGTTAAATGCAGAGACTAAACTTCACTGTGTGCTGTGCAATGTGTGACAATAAAAGTTGATGTACTTTTATATTTTACTAGGCAGCTGCTTATGTCATTTCTGTAAAGGAGGGAGGGTGGGGGGGTTGGGGGGTTTCAACCCTCTTACTTTGTTTGTCAGAGTGACGTGTGAGTGGATTCCCCATGAATTTGGCGAACAGATGGGTCTTTACCCAAGCAACAACTAAATTGGGGTGGTGAGCTTGATCTGGGATTTCCAGCACCAGATAATCATGTGCTTTTAACAGAGATAGAAACTTGATTCAAAGCTTCCAAATTCAAAGTAGATATTATGGTGAAAGAAAAAGCTTAAATGCAAGAGATATACTATTGTGTGTATTGACAATTTGGAGACTGTTTGAAGGAGTGCCCTATGCTTTTAAGTGTGTCAGACTGAAAAAAAAATCTAATGTTGTTCTTTGGGTAACAGTCACTGTAGACTGTAAAGACATTGTATGTGTCAAATACTGCTTGGAAACATGAGAGGTCATCCTATCCTGAGGTTATGACAAACCATTTATTTTAAGCTGCACCATGCTAAAGTTGTTACGGCAAGGTGTTGGCAAATGACTAAACCATCACAGATTTTTTAAATGAGAATGATTTATTGACTTTCCACAGCAGGCTATTGGTAGGATAGGATAGGATGTATAAAGTGAGTGTTAATTAGCCGATCATTTTGAAACCATTAAGAGAAGCTTGTAACTAGTTTAGTGTGACATGCCTGTACATGTGTTCCATTGTGACAGCGGGGCACGGTCTCACATGCACTATTTTAAGGAGTATTCTATTTACAGTCGGTGCGTTGTTTTTGCTTGTTGGCCTATCTCAATTTTAAAGGCGTGAAGCAAAAATACTCCAAAACATACAGAGAAAAAGGAAATATATTTTTCATCAAGGCAAGGCAAGGCAAGGCAGCTTTATATGTATAGCACATTTCAGCAACAGGGCAATTCAAAGTGCATTACATAAACATTCAAGAACATTGCGACAAAGTGCAAAAGAACAGTAAGACATAATTAAAACAGTTATAAAAACATAAAAACATTAAAGATAAATAAAAACAAGCTAAAAGTAAAAGCTAGGATCGAAGCTAAAATAGAGTATAACACACACAAGTAAAAGTTCTAGATGATCATTATCTGGTTTAATAAAAGGCAGCAGCAAACAGGAAAGTTTTAAGCTTTGATTTAAAAGAACTAAGAGTTGGAGTTGGTCCTGCAGGTTTCTGGGAGCTTGTTCCAAATATTTGGTGCATAAAAACTGAACGCTGCTTCTTCTGCATGTTTAGTTCTGACTCTGGGGATACTAAGCAGACCTGATCCAGATGACCTGAGAGGTCTGGATGGTTCAGAACATAGCAGAAGATCAGAAATATATTTTGGCCCTAAACCAGTATGACATTAATTAAAAAATATTTGATGACTGGATGAAATATTTAGCTGAAACAGTTTATGAGAAAAAAAAGTCGTAATATTATGAGAATAAAGTCATAGGTTTACGAGAAAAAAGTCGTTATTTAATGAGAATAAAGTCATATTATTATGAAAATAAAGTCAAATGTTTACGAGAAAAAAGTCATAATATTATGAGAATAAAGTCATAATATTATAAAGTAGTAATTTTACGTGTTATTTTCTTTATTTCTCGTAAAGTTATGATTTATTCTCGTAATATTACGACTTTTTTCTCGTAATATTATTACTTTATTCTGGAAATCTCAGATTTTTTTTCCCTCAATGTATTACTCCGTCGTACATTTGCACTTGGGCCCTCACTGCATTAGACTTATATACTTAGACTATAAGCTGTGGTACCTTCATCACAATGCTCAAATGTTTTGCGGCTCCAGACAGATTTTTATTTATTTTTTGCCTAAAATGGCTCTTTTGATAGTAAAGGTTGCTGACCCCTGACTCCTGGCCTATCCCAATTTTAAAGGCGAGAAGCAAAAATATTCCAAAACATACAGAGAAAAAGGAACTATATTTTTCATCAGTATGACATTAATTAAAAAATATTTGATGACTGGATGAAATATTTAGCTGAAACAGTATGATTTTTTTTTGTTTTTTATATATAATAAAAAATTACAGTGAAATTGAATTATGGTGATGATATCATTAAAGTTGATGCAAATTTTTAGAACTCCCTCATTCCACAATTAACAAATTTCAAGCACTCTGATTCGCTACTGCGGGTGATTGACAGCGCTCCTCGGCCCTCTCAGCCAATGAGAGAAGACCGAGGGGCGGGGCCATCTCTACTGTAATCAATCCTCTGATCAGCCCGTTCAGCGTGTTGTCTGCTCTCCGTCCTCCTGTCTGTGTGTGTGTTATCGCTCTGTGTGAACCGCAGAGGTAACAGGGACGGTGTGATTTCCTCTCTAATAAAAAGAAAAAGTGGGGAGAAAGAGAGGAGGGGACATGGGGGAAAGATTTGTGGTAGTCCCGGTGGACGGAGGAGTTGTGGAGCACTCGGACGCGGTTGTCTCTGACCCGGCACCGGCAGCACCGGCAGCACCGGTACCGGACTCACCGGAGGAGAGAGAGGCTGCTGCGGGGGAGGACTCGGTGTTCGAGCCGCAGGAGGACCCCGACGCTGTGGTGCCGATCCTGGAGTACAACAGGGAGCCCAACAAGTACGGTAAGGACAGCTTGACCAACTCCCGGTTGTCCCACTTCTTATCTCCTCTATGAGGATTAGCCCGGCGCATTTCACTTTGTCTGTGTCTGTCTGTCTGTCTGTCTGTCCTCCGGTAAGTTATGTAACGGAACCGGGGTGTCCAGCAGCACCCCCAAAAAACACATTGGCACTTACTTAACTACCTACTTACTCACCTCAACGAGTCTGTGATGAACTACATCCCTTCTGTCACTTGAACTCATCATAAGAGTTAGTTTTATTTACTACCAGACTAGTAGAAGACTAGTTGATATATTATAGGTTTTTGGCACTTGTTGTACCCTTTTAAATAATGTAGATAATTTGATTTTTAAACAATGGAGAGCACAAAAGAAACTTGAGATTGGTTTAACAAATCTTTTGTTCAATATCCTGTTATTTAACTCATCATAAGAGTGCAATAGAGTTAGTTTTATTTACTACCATACTAGTAGAAGACTAGTTGATATATAGGTTTTGGCACTTGTTGTACCCTTTTAAATAATGTAGATAATTTGAGTTTTAAACAATGGAAAGCACAAAAAAGAAACTTGAGATTGGCTTAACAAATCTTTATTAGTTTGAGTTATTTAAACTCACTATTGTGTAAAGAAAAAGGTGCACCTGTGGTACTTTGTCATTCAGAATGGTATCATGATTACTATGGCCTTTTATTTCTAAAGGACATTTTAACCTGTTATATGACATGATATTTCCATAATATAATTCTACCAGACAGGGAAGACTATAGTTGATATATAGGTTTTTGGCACTTTTTGTACCCTTTTAAATAATGTAGATAATACCCCATATTTGAGTTTTTTAAACAACGGAGAGCACAAAAAAGATACTTAACAAATCTTTTGTTCAATATCCTGTTATTTAAACTCACTATTGTGTAAAAAAAAAGGTGTACCTGTGGTGTCATTCAGAATGGTATCATTACTATGGGCTTTTATTTCTAAAGGACATTTTAACCTGTTATATGACATGATATTTCCATAATATAATTATAAAATAAGATATTCCTTTATTAGTCCTGCAGTGGGGGAATTTGCAGTGTACAGCAGCAAAGGGGATAGTGCAAAAAAAACAAGTTGCATCAGCTAACACAGTAAAAAAAGAGCTAAACAAAGTGTAACAAAATATAAACCATTTAAATAGAAGGAAGTATAAAAATAGGAGCAGTATATACAGTATTGACAATAAACAGACCATTTTAGGGTCACTGCTGATGTTTTTCTTATCATATTGAATGTCTTTGCTCTGAACCATAATTTGTGTGTTGTCTTGATTCTCAAGCCTCGTTCAACCAGTTGCTCACACACAAACACTGTGCTTCTATAGCAACAGGTAGAGAGGGTTAGAAGGTGCTGGAATAATTGCCCTGGCACACAGTTCAAGCAAGCATGCTGAATTACAGTGTGCTGGTGGTTAAGTGTGTGTGTGCAGACAATCTGTGCTGAGCTGCTTAAGATGGCTCTCTTTATTAGTTGTGATTTCATTTGAATATAGATTGTTTTGATGGTGATAGATCATGGGTCCCTACTTTCCACTTATATGATTCACACAGGCTTTTTTTCATATGTCACAGTAAAAAAAAAAGGAGAAAAAGGAAGACAGTTATCATCAAACAAATGGAGGTTTTGAGCAATGAAAAATGGAAAAATATGGATAAAAAAAACAAAACAAGAGATCGCTCTGGTGATTACTGGTGATGAATCATGGTGACAGAAGAGATTGTGGCTGTTGACATATTGTATCGGGGTGTTATGTTAGGTCTGGAAAAAAATTGTCTCACTGCCCAGGGCAAGTACAAGATGCTTGGTGGGTAACAAGTTAGTTTCTGGCCCAACTACAAACTAAATGATGTGAGTATTAATGTGTTCCATTTCTTTTGTGTAGACTCGGAACAGTATTTGACGACATTAGACAAAATAGAGATCATAATTGTGATTGTGGATTTCAGGACTTTGGAAATAATTCAGACACTGCTTATATATACAGTATATTAGGGCTGTGAATCGATTAAAATATTTAATTGTGATTAATCGCAAATTAATCACACATTTTTTTATTTGCTCAAAATGTATCTTAAAGGGAAATTTGTCAAGTATTTAATACTCTTATCAACATGGGAGTGGGCAAATATGCTTGTTTTATGCAAATGTATGTATATATTTATAATTGGAAATAAATTAACAACACAAAACAATGACAAATATTGTCCAGAAACCCTCACAGGTACTGCATTTAGCATAAAAAATATGCTGAAATCATAACATGGCAAACTGCAGCCCAACAGGCAACAACAGCTGTCAGTGTGTCAGTGTGCTGACTTGACTATGACTTGCCCCAAACTGCATGTGATTATCATAAAGTGGGCATGTCTGTAAAGGGGAGACTCGTGGGTACCCATAGAACCCATTTTCGTTCACATATCTTCAGGTTAGAGGTCAAGGGACCCCTTTGAAAATGGCCATGCCAGTTTTTTTTAAAGTTTGGAGCGTTATTTAACCTCCTTCGCGACAAGCTTGTATGACATGGTTGGTACCAATGGATTCCTGAGGTTTTCTAGTTTCATACGATGAAGTTGCGTTAATGCGTTAAAGAAATTTGTGGCGTTAAAAAAATTTGCGGCAGCGCGTTATTATCACGTTAACTTTGATTACCCAACATGGGTATAAACAGTGGTGTATTCTCACCTGTAGCTTGATTTAGAGTGTGGGAATGTTTCTTAAATCAGTACGGTTGGCACCTGTCCGTTCAGTTTTAATGCATGGATTGAATTTCATTCGAAATCAGATTAAGTTACTATTAAGAAGGAGATGGGCGTGCACGTGCACCCATGCATTTGGAGTAGCTTGTGTCTGCAGTGCGTGGGCTTGTCGCGGCCTTTGCCTCGCGTTTCTCTCAGCTACGTGTAGACAGTGACAGAGTATATTGTGTGTGAGCTTTCATCAGCAAACACTCTAATCTCCGGAGCATTTGTTACACGTCTCTGAAGAAGATTGTATCCCCTCTGTGGACACTTACTCAACTGGGTGGTGGCTTTGTCATGTGATTAGACTTATTTGTGTGTGTGTTAACGGTTAAGTAGACAAAGTTGATTAAGTCATTCAAGCCTGTGGGGGGGAAATGTGTCCTCTTCATTTGACCCATTTTGAACCCAAACAACCTAATTAACTACCAGGAGCAGAAGATGTCCGTGTACTTCTCAAAGGATGAGATGTTTTATTTCACTGTACATTGAATATCTTTGGGGTTTGGACTGTTGATGATGTCACTTAGAAGTTGTGATGGGTATTTCTACTTTGACATTTTACAGACTAAACAAGAAAATTAGAAAGAGAAACCTTCCTCTACCTGCACTTGAACTCATTTTAACATCTTTAAGTGCTGGCTAAACTGGATAATGTAGTAAAGATTTGGCTGTTGGACAGTGAATTTGATACTCAACAATCTTACTGTCATGATAAATGCTGGTATTAACCCATTTGTACCCAAAGACTATATTTAGTATGATAAGAAAAAAATGCCACATTTGTTCTGAATGGTCAAAAAGTCTTGAAATTTGTTGTGGACATACTTCGGGCAAGGTATCTAACAGTGAAATTTTTAGATCACTTGAAAAATCACACTTTTAAGTCAAAATCAGGATTTTTGAAAAATTAGGAAAAACGCTAACATTGTGTTTATTAAATGTTTTCCATATGAAATATTTTCTATGTGTGCATATATTTGATACTCATACTTGTTATGAGTTCATAGATACCAAATACTTGATTGTGCTCCTTGTAGTTTCTGAGATACAGCCATTTCCTCATCATACTATATCTAGTGTTTGGGTACATCGGACTACTGTTTATTGCTAAACAATAGTCCCATGTGACCAAATACTAGATATAGTATGATATGAAATACTCACTTTTCAGCCAAACGGTTTGACTGATTTTTTTAAATTTCTTCACATTTGTGCTTCGGCAACCCCGAAGAACACTTCCACCACCAAAGGAATTAAATATGTCAGTTGTGGACCTGGACATCAGGAGTGATGCATCACTTTAGTATCTTATTATTGAATATTGACCCTTTGTTTTGTGAGTCATTTGCCCTGGATTTCAATTTCCTCAGTCCCTTCCTCTACTGCAGTGCTGCAATCAATACATGACTGATAGCAGGGGGATGCCTACTTGTTTTGCTGTAACCTATTTACTGATATCTACTGGATGCGTCTGCTAAATTAAATTCCTGGATGATGAATTTGATAACCGTAGAGAACAGACGCTAGATGCAGATAATGAGTCTAGATGCATTTACCTTTACAGAGGCACCTCCTCTTAGAGCGCATTCTACGTACAAGCAGGCTGTTCCAAAAGATTCTTCTTTCATTTTTTTCTTTACTTTCTGGGTCAGGACAGATTTTATCAAGAAGATTGTCTCAACTGAAGCATCAGGTTCTGGATAAAACAGACTGATTGACGCCAGTTATCTAAAACATACAGTAAGATCACAAGGTCACTGATGCAGTTTACTTTAAGGTTTTCTACTGTGAGTGTTGATTTCTATTTTTCTCTCTCTCTGTTTTGCGTTACTTTTGTCATTGAGGTTTGCACAACAGCTGTATAGGAGGAGATTAAGTAACATATTGTAAAGAGGAAGCAGTGGTTATGAAGAAGTGGAAATTGTAGAAAAGAACATAGTGTTGTCTGAATGATGGTGGCTGTGTGTGTGTGTGTGTGTGTGTTTCACTGAAAGCCTTCCAGGCGATCTATAAATGTGCTTTATGTTTGTTCCTGTTCAGTCTGTGCAAAGCAGAGGCCAAGCTGTGAGAAATGTAAATAGAATGAATACATGAACATGGCTAAAATGTTTATGTACATATTCAAAGAATGTATGTGTTTGAACAAGTATGCTCTGTAAGCACAGTGTCTTGAGAGATGTAATGAATATATAAATAGTAATTGAAATCACATGAAGAGGTTTCAGGGTGCAACAGATGATGCACTTGCCTCAGATACGTAGGATGACTAAGATTGCAATTGGATTTATGAGAGATTAAGCAGGCAGTGAAAGATAAATGAGGCTCTATGGGGATAAGGGTCTCCAAAAGGGCGTCAGATTTCAGAGCGACTGTCAATCTATCTCCCTGACAGCTCACACACTGGCAGATTTTGGGGGTTGGGAAACACTATTGAAGCTTGTTGCAGAACCTGTTGCAGCTGAGGCAGTTTGGCGATAATGCACAGACACAATCACAGTTGCTATTGTTTTCCTATACACATACAGGGTTCAACCAGTGGGCGACCTCCGGGTCTGAAAAGTGAAGCCAATGCTGAAGTGCCTTAAACTTGCATTCTTTCTAACAGCCAGCAGGGGGCGACTCCTCTGGTTGCAAAAAGAAGTCTGATTGTATAGAAGTCTATGAGAAAGTGAGCCTACTTCTCACTTGATTTATTACCTCAGTAAACATTGTAAACATGAGTTTATGGTCTCAATCGCTAGTTTCAAGTCTTCTTCAATACAGCATGATGTTCATTTAGTAAATTATGGTCCCATTTAGAGTCAAATAGAGAGGTGAAGTCCCGCCCCTTCCGTTTGAATTGCGCTATCAATCACACATGATATTTTGCAAGTCAAGAAAGTCACACTTCTGTTGTAAAACTGTTGCCGTATCAGACTGTGAAAATACATAGTTAGAAAGACGACACACCCAAAAGTCGCGTAAGTGACGTCTCACTCACTGAAGCTACGATGCCTGCGTGTTTCCTACTGGGATGTACTCACACCAGCAACAGGTCTCGCTTGTTGTTTCGCTTCCTGGCTGATAAAAAGTGAACGTTAGCAAGCTAGCTAGTGTTGGTGACGTATATTGTGCGAGATCAGAGATGTAGTTCACTGAGCGGTGTCACACAAAGCTAAATAATACTACGACAAACTGAGACTTTTTTGACTTGCAAAGTTTTATTTATTTGCGGTTATCAAATAACAAGAAAGACCAAAGATAACTGTCATGTTTAATCATTATTTAAGTTAATAAATCTGGAGTTTCGCCCACATCCTCTAACCCAACTAAACTCCAATTTCCAGGAGAATTGAAATGCTTGCTTGCGCTTTAGCTCATAAACTTTGCGTTTACTCACCGCCACCCGATCGGTACTGCGCATGGGCAATTCTCAGCAGAGATGAGAAGTAAGCGAGATGGCACTGCCCCCTCTTTGTCGATTAGTCAACTAATCGGTCGTTTTGGTCTACGATTTCTTTAGTAGATTGGTCATTTTTTCATGCTTTTTCATGTCTCTGGTAAACTCAAGTGGTGCTTTTGTGTGGTTCTTTGTGGAGAAAACCAGTTTCACAGACCTGTCGATTAAATCAACAAATTGATTAGTTTCTTTGGTCGAGGACAGCCCTAGAGATGGCTCACTCCGTCATTATCTACTTCCATCATCAGCTTTGGAAAAAAACAATGTGTTTAAATATTTTTTACCACTTGCAGTTGCTAGATTTACCAACCAGAAGTGGCATTGTACTTACAAGCGGGCAATCCTGAGCCCTGACATACTGTGTGTGTGGTAGGTTTGTTTTGTTAAAATGCAAAACCCCTGAAATGAGGTTGGTGTTTCAGGCTGTTTAAACACCTTTTTACTGTAACATCAATAAGTGCTGTTATACAGTACCATCTGTTAGAGTGACGGACATGTCATGTTCTAAAGGTCGCTTTGAGGTTAACACATACAGCATGTGCGTATGTGAATGCCTGTGATTGTTTGATGTGTTTTACTACCCTTTGGCTCCAGCAAAAACTGAAAGACAAAGGGGACTATGTTTCAGGTGGAACCTGAGGTTACTTAGTAAATACAGCATTGGTATATTGTTAGTGATTTTTAAGGTGGGTGCAGTAATGAATGGGTTTAATAAATGAACGTCTTCACCATACAGCATTGTGTTTGCATGCATGTGTGTGCATTCATGTTTAAAAAGGCATGCACCTTGGGCTATCAGGTGCTGCCCTCTGCTTTATTTGGAGCCCAGCAGGCAGCACATGGACACCAACTGGGCCCTGGCGTCCACTATATCTGCTCCTGCTCCTGTGTGACCTCCCAGTCCGACGCCCCCCCCTCTGCCAATCCTGCGTGGGATGTTTGTTCCAGTTGCTCGTTATTTACACGCAACACTCAGGAGGAGGGGTGTGTCCCTCTCTGGTGAGACAGAAAGGTTCTCAGAGAACTTTCCTCCTCTTTTGGGAAATGCGCACGGACCCAGTTTAGCCTAATCCTCCAAATGGCTTTTTTCCTCCAGGACATTTATACCAGTTTAACAGTATACTTAATGATGCAAGTTTAACCCCTCTGATGTGAAAAAACATGAGAGAGGGAGTCTGTCAGTGTCAATTTCAGCTGCAAATGCACTTTTACTCAACTTTGACCCGAAGGCATGCAGGGACACATCTTTCTTGTCTTACAATTCTTCAGTCACTGCACAATCCTGCATTATCCCATCTAGCAGCTGAAAGTGTTGACCAAACTATATTTGTTATTCATTATAAACCCCCACCTATGAAGGACGGAACCTGCCAAAATCAAAATCAATCAATCAATAAATAAATGATAAGGGAAAATTGTGCATAAATAAATAAATGCTTAAATACATAAAAAAAATACGTAGATTTAAAAATAAATAGGAAATAAATAAATAAATAAATGCTTAAACACATAAATAAAAAAGTAGATTTAAAAATAAATTCATAAATACTAAATAATTGCAAAATAAATAAATAAATATGAAATAAATGCAAAAATAAATAAATAAATATAAAATAAATGCAAAAATAAATAAATTTATTTAAAAATTATTTAAAAATAAATACATGAATAAAAGGAAAAATTAAACAGAAGAGTAAATAAATAAGGGAGTTCATACAAATAAATTAAGATAAATAAATAAAGAAGCAAATTAAAACAATTTATGTCACATTTGATCAATTATTTAATGGCTACATTTATTTTATATATTTATATATTATATATATTTATAGTCATTTTTTATTTTGGCAGGTTCCGTCCTCCATACCCACTGATAAGCTGTGATCAAAAGATTTGAATCTTCCAATGTATGGCTCTATATTAACTCAACATTGCCTGAAATGCAAAATAATAGTGCCTGAAACTCATAAAACCTTTGACAAATTTTACTGGCTCCATTCTAAACTTAATTCTTTTGCTATTTGAGTACCACATATCAATTACAATTCCTAAACTATTTGAGAACAGCCTTGTATCTGTATTGCCATCTCCTGTCATGGCTCCTCAGAGACTGTTTTTATTGTAGCTATCAGTACATTTAACAATAACCCCTGTGTTGTACTTGTGAACTCATGACACCCACTACACAATGCACAAGTATGTAATCATCTGAGATCCAGTAAAGGTCTCATTTTGAAAGCTTTACTGTGCTTCTTCTGTCTCCTTTTTTCCTTTCCACAGAAAATAGGTTTGACACTATAGCCGTGTTTCCATCAACGTATTTTTATGCGCATTTTGAAGTGCTGCATTAGCTGAATGTAAATGGCAATATTATAATAACACCTCCTCAATTGTGTAAAAAGTTTTTACACTCGCTTGAGGTTGGTTTTGCCTTTGTCGAAAAAGAGTTGATACGCTAAATGGGATATGGAAACACCTTTACAGAATAAGTCCTCAGTTCTCAGGCCCAAATGAAACTTATCTGGTTGATGTGCTCTCTGCAGCCGGTGTCTGTACTGAACAAAGATCAGTGTTTCTGGAGTTCCAACAAATCCAACAGAGTGATATGTCGTCTCTCTAGCTGTTCGCGTCACGTTTCAGTCACATTCTCCAGTTAAACTTTCATTCCCCTCGTATCAATAATTATTATTTAGTAGTTTTGAACCAGGACCTTCAGTATTTGGATCAAGTAGCTTGTGAAAAATAAGGTGTGTTAAATTCAGAAGCTACAGCTGTTACAGCTGTGTTAGATACATAATCAGCATTTAGGTAAATACATTTAGGAAAGTATCAGATTGGACTTGGTATCAGCTGATACCCAATATTAAAGGGCTCTAAAAAAAACAACAACCTGCTCTTATCTCTTCTCATGCTCTTTACATAAAAATGAAGCAAGTGTTTATTTCGGTCACACAATGCATGTGGTCAGATTGATAACAGTAACAAATTCCCAGCAGCTGAAAGCCGCTGCTACTGAATAGACATTGAACAGACGTTGTGGGAAAAACTACTTAACATGTTTTTCCCCTGGAGGTCCTCTGCGTTTGCTGTTGGTATATTCATGGGGCTTTCCAGCTCTTGGTCAGCACTATGTAGAAGGCTAAGTAAGGCATTTACACTGAGTCATTTTGGCACTATTGTCTTTGCTTTAGTAATAAATGCTGTTATAGGACAAAATTAAGATTAGTGGACCAATCGGCCGTCGTGGTGTTACTCGACTAAGATTTCTTCTGTTGATTAGTTATTTTATAACGCTTTTTTCATGCTGAATGACTTATTATTCCCAAGAAATGTATGAGCACCTCTCCGGTAAATACAAGATTTAAAGTGGTGCTTTTGTAACTTTTTGAAACTCAGTGTTACAGATCCTTTAATTAAATCGGCTAATCGATTAGTCGATGTTATTGTGTCCACCCCAAGGGGAAAAGACAGCTAGGTACAGTACTGTGGGAGTTCCTCAGTTGTGGCGTTGGTGGGTATCAGATGTCAGAAATGTGTAGGGAGACGTGTGAGTGTCATGTTCTGCCTGTCTCTGAATGAAGAGCCCGCAGGGAGAACCTTCTTACCCATCCCCTGTCACAGTACGGTCAAAAGCCAGAGATGAAACTGATACAGTGGAAGCTTCAATCATTTCCAGTATCTCTCACGACTTCTACTGAGCTGTCTGCTGACAAGACACTTGAGCTGTTTTTGCTAAACTGGCTGATATTATTGTATGACATATCAAGAGTGATAAAAGACCGGCATCAGATTCCCATAATATTCCTGACTTCATTTTCAAGCTCAGTTAAGTGTTCCTGTAAGTGCAATTATCGGTTTTGAAACCAGCTTTCCAAATAATAATGTCATGTTGCAATCGTTAATGTTGCATCGTTCTATTGACTCGGATTGTTTATTCATTTTAGATTGTATTGTCCACTTTCCTGTGTAAATGAAACCTTCATATGCCATTTCCCACACATAAACTAGTATTTACAAAAGTGAGAGTGTGCTCACCTCTCGCATATTTCAGACAAATGTGTACACACAAATATACGGTGAGTGATGTAACCGTATAATAAGATTGTTTCTTTAGGTTGTTTGCCAATTTCACTGATTGAGTCATTACTTTTTGTATTCTACAAATAAAAGAAAACTTTTTATTATTGTTTACGTAAGAAAAATGACTACAACAACCTAAACCTAACAAATGAAGTAATATGTGTACATATAGTAACTGTAAATTGAAAAACAAAATATTAAAAAACATGGGAGGAAAAAAAACTTACAGTAATAATTTAATAAATAAGAAATATTTATTAAGAATATAACACATGACAATTTTTAAATAAAATAAATAGATAATAATGACAAATAAATAAATAAATGAATAAAATAAATTCACACACCAGATGCACTCTTAACTTTGATCAATAACTTATGAGTGCTGCATCTTTTCATTCTTTTTATTTACATTCGAGCCATCAATTCCCCGTTAATGCTCTTTTCACTTCATCCTCACTTGCAAATTACTTTGCTAAGTCTGCCACTATTAATTATTGATCATCTTTCTGACGTTCAATAATGACGATTGAGATATCACCGCCGATGATGGCTTACAGGTACATGTGATGGGTTAGTGGTTCAGGTGCTATAAATGGCCTTACCAGTGCCTAATGGTAGCGCATAGAGACAGCTGTTCTGGTACTGTTGGAAGCAATCGGTGAAATTGCACTTCTTCTGAAGTACCTCATACAACCCCACTTCAAAACCGAACTATCGCTTTAAAACAATTCCAGGAACCAATACATGAAACTCAAGTTTCATCCGTAATGTAATCACTAAGCGTATTTACAAATTTGAAAATAAACTGGAAATGAAAACGTAGTTTGAAATTCGCTCCGATTACAGAAGACCCAGCATTCACTGAAAACAGTTTAAAAAAAAAAGAAAAATAAAGGGTAAAATGCCTTCGCCTTCAAATGAGAGGAAAGTGTCACCTGAGCCTGTTGTGTCAAATACAGTTTAATGGATGACTGGCAGGCAAGTGTGCTGTTACCTGAGATGGTCGAGGTGTGGCCGCCCATGTGTGCAGTGAAGTCATTACAGACTTCATGTTGCCTCATAGCACGCAGTGAGTGGCGTTTACCTTCCCCCCAGCTAATTTACTGTGGTTATACCTCCACTTTGAATAACTGGTTGAGACCGGTGGGATTTTAACATCGTTATTTATCACCTCAATCGATTTTTCATAGAATTTCTGTCTTGCTGCAGACTGGAGTTCACCTTCAACACCCAGCTAAAGTCTCCTTCACAGACCAATAAAGAAAAGTCATGGAAATGTTTCAGAAAGGAAACTTAAAGGTTCAGTCACATTTTATAGTCAGACATTAGGAAAATCTGACTGAATATGACGGCTGGCATTGTTTCCCCTGTAGTTTCACTTGAGTCAGTGCTTGTTAAAAAAAATAAGCTTTCCATTTGCCAGTTTACACCTGATGACACGGCTTACTGTTAACACTGCTCGGTGTTTTTGATTGGTGGCTGATTTTATTTCAGTCTGTTGGTCTAGATCAGGGGTCAGCAACCTTTACTATCAAAAGAATAAAAATTAATAAATAAAAAAAATCTGTCTGGAGCCGCAAAAACAAATTTGAGCTTTATAATGAAGGTACCTGACATGACATGTTCTTCTTTCTCCATCTCCCCCGTCTCAGTGCCCAAAACGGCGCAGCTGCCGCACCACTGTACACATCTCTACACGCAACAAACAGCGATATCCGTCTGATAATATCTAATGATAATTAATGTTGAATATGAATAATGAATAACGTTGTGGGATTATTCCTTATTTAATGGGCTATAATGGGCTATTTTGGGATAATATTACATACTTATATATATAAGTTGGGTTTTTTTTAAAATTAGAAAACAAAGCATTCAAATACTGATTTGGAGGTTGATTACCATGGCAACGGTCGAAGCTTCGAAGCATTCGGGTCAGCTCTCCTGAAATGTTAAAACTTCTTTTTTTATTCAGTGCTACATGTTTGCAGTTGGTGAATCTAATCACTTTAGGCCTATAACAATGATTAATGAAAGTTAAAACGTTAAAAGATAACCATTATTCATTTCTATACAATATTTTTTTGTCAAAGCCACACGGAGCCACTGGAGAGGGGCTAAAGAGCCGCATTCGTCTCCGGAGCCGCAGGTTGCTGCTGACCCCTGGTCTAACTGTAGAACAAATAGTCTGTCCATATTTTGTCATAATGGTGGTGTAACTGGTGTACTTCCGGATGCGATCAAATGGGGGCAACAGAGTGTCATTATTAGTCTTCAGCTGTCTGCTGCAGTGAGGGGGAGACGGGGCAAATTCAAAAGCAGAAGCCAGTCAAAGATGAGTCTTTATTTTGTCTACTAAACTGCTGACAGTTACAGTAACACACATGTTGCACAGGGATCAGGCCTATCCTATCCTTTATGTGACGGTTTCAGCTGTCAAACAAACTGTGTTATATCTAATTTACTGTGAGTTCCATTCAGATGGCTTGTGTGTAAGCACACAATCTCACCCAGACCAACTGTGCCCTGCTCCAAAAGGCTTAGAGCCTTGAAAATGTAGTGGACCAATCCTGAGCTAAAATACTGCAGAATATGGACATGCATTTCTGCTGGAGCCGTAACTTAGTGTAGTGTAGTATAGTATAGTATACCAAGGGGTTTCTTTTGTCTACTGTACCTTCTGGCCTGCAGTTTTGAGAGCCGGAGGAAGTAATAGAGAAAAGGGAAGATGTCATGTGATGAAGACCATGACTAAAAACTCACATGACATGATAAAGAGATGATATTCTAGTTTAATCAGACACCATGATTTTCTTTAGATTCATGCACTTTTCATTTCGTTTTACACAGTTTCACACTGTGTCATTCAGTATAATGATCCTCACAGGCAAGTTGTCCTTCCTCATGCCTCCTCTAGAGGGCACTGTCAGTTACTGGTGGGGATTTAGAGCATCACTGAAAAGCTCTTGAGCTGGGTAAATGGATGATGTCACAGACATATGTACAGTAAGTGACGTTTCCTGACATTGCTGCCTTGCTGCTGTCAGATTGTCAATCAATTGGAGGCAATAACGGGTTGCATCATGTGTCATGCTTTCAGATCACATGAATTGAAATATTGAAATTCCTTATTTTTCCATTTGGGCCCCGAAACATCTCTTCAGTCTCATTTATCATAAAGCATCAAAACTATAACAGAGAAATGGAGCAATGGAATGACATTGTAGCGTTAGATGTGAGGTCATTAAAGAGGATACAAGTCAGGAAGTTGTGAAACAACAGGTGGAATTATCAGTATAACACTTTATAATAACAATTACTTATAAATGGTAAATTAGTAGATAGTTAATTAAACCTAGTTGATGGTTATTTTATTATTAACAAACAATGAAATGATAATTAATAATATTTACTTATTATAAGTAATGCTATAATTTATGTTATTCCAACAGTTTATTGTCGCACACATTATAACATTAACAAGTATTTGTTGATGATTAAGATATTATTTGTAAACCTTAAAGAAATTGTTGGTAAAACATCTATAAACATTACATATAGATAGATATTAGTAACACTTTGTTAATGGTTAATAATTGGTTTGTAAACCATCTATAACATTATTTGGATGGCTATATTAAAGTTGCAACTGATGATTATAATACCTTGTGAAATGGTTAATAAATACTTTCTAAAGCATCTATAAACAATATTTAATAGTTAATACAATGGTTAATCATTGGTTTCTGGTCCATCTATTTATGTAATATTTATAGATGTTTTATAAACAATTATTTAATCACTGGTTATCACTAACAAATACTTAATATAGTATATAAAATGTTATAATGTGTGCAACTGTCAACACATAGTTTACTAATGTAATCAGAATTAATTCCTTTCGTCTCTTATCAGCTATGATACAATATAGAATTTATAGACTAATTATTTCATTGTTTGTTAACAGTAAAATAACTATTAATTAAGTTTATTTAACTATGAATTTACCATTTATAAACGATGGTTATTATAAAGTGTTACCATATTTTGTCCTCTTTGGTTAGAAAGAAAGGACGGGTCCTTGAGAAGAAAGAGCTGAGCTCCTCTCCACACCCTGATTCACGTCCTTGAAGCTGAACTTGGTGTATCTGTTGCAAATCCCGTCTCCTCCCATCTTCCCTCGTAGAATCAATCAATACATCTATTCTGGGATTAGAAATGTGAGCCGATGGAGGAAAAGTTCAGCTCAGCTCAGTTTAACTGTTATTGATAGATTCATCACTGTCTGTGGAGCTAGTCCTTACTGTACCACAGACTGTATATACACATCATATATATGTCGTCAACCCCCTGTACAGAGGTTCCATTAACCCATGCTTTTCCATGCAGTAGTGATCAGCTGTTTTTTGTTGCTACAGAAAAATACATTGAGTTTGTAAAAAGTCTGAATTCTTGCTCTGTCAGGGCTGTCTGCAAGACGACAAGCAAACGACTTTTAAAATGCTTGTTTTCTGAATGGAGTTTGGATGGATCAGTGCCAGGATATGCAGCTGCTCCTTTAACACTCAAGATAAAGTCATCTAGGCATTAACACGGCAGCGACGTTGTTGTTTATACCATAGACCAGGGGTCTCCAACAACTAACTAATGCTTCAAAGAATATGTACATAAATTTGATAACACAAAGTCACTTTGTAAAACTTTAAATTACTACCCAATCAAGTTCACAGACATCCCGCCCCCTTCTGAGACCAAATGATTATATGCCTATCGGCTGTCAGTGAAACTAGTTAGGCTGCTGTCAGGTTTGCGATGTTAGCAGACTGGCAAGTCAGACCAGATTTGACAATGAGCGCAGAAAATAGCCAGGCCAATAAAAGACAAAAAATATAGTATTTTCATGAGGAATAGGTATGTGTCACATTTACCGGTGTGAGCCTGTCAGTCAGTAAAAGATGTAACATCGAGCGCCAAGTCCACAGCAACTTTTCATGGGACTTTCCGGCTGGTAGTAGTCTACGGACAAAAAAGGTAAAGGAGCCAAAAACAACGCTTAAAAGACGACGGTCTCTGTTTACCAAACTGACGAAGAAGGCCGATGAAGCAAAGAGCCTTCGGTTAGTGGCGCACATCCTATCGAAACACAAAAAGTCCTTTGAATTGTAATAGAGGCGATGACTGCGGTGGCTGAAACGTTATTAAAGGATCATAAAAGTAAGACAGAAATGATGTCTGCTATTGGTGATGTACAACTTGGTGCTTTGAGTAGCTCTCAGCCACTTTCATTTTGTCAAATTAGCTCTCAGAGGGAAAAAGGTTGGAGACCCCTGCCATAGACAGTCTGTGGTTTATACACATACATTTATACACTGAGTCTGGTCCGGTCTCTGTACAAATACGAGGTATTATTGTAGCTGGGTGCCCACAGACAGCATCAAAAAAGAGAGGGAAGTGGTAAAGTAGTACTGTAGCAAAATAGCCAATTTTGACAATGGCGAGCAGTGCGATTCCGCGCCTGGCGCTGAAAAGTTGAGAATATTTTAACTTCTTTGCGCATCTGAAAGTCTCCCAAAAAAAAGTGTGGCGTAAGAGAGGACCGCACAGCAGGCACGCCGTACCAGTAACATAGGAAAACAATGGTTTTGCTGGTGACGTTTCTAGCGACGCGTCTCTGTGTGATCAGCCCTCTTAGGCAGCAAAAGTTCTACGTTAGAAGGAGGGGGGATTCTCGTGTAGCTTGTCCAGCGTGAAAATGTGTGATATCATATTGTGTCATTGTTGTCTAAATGAGTTTCACTAAGTAGTGCCTCTGTAAAGCCTTTTGTTTTTAGTATTTTATAATTTGATTATTTTTGGAGCAACAAATGAGTCTAAAATGAAGTTATGTAATAAAGTCCAGGTTGTTTTCCTGTTGTTTTCATATTGTGCTTTTGGCTGTGAGATATCGCATCAAGCGACGACATGGTGGAAAAACTGTCTGAGAACTGCTTATGTCACAACATTTTAGTCTAGTTCAGTCTCCACTAAACTCTCTCATAAAAGGGACATTGTCCTCCCGGCCTGGATGCACCGACTGTCCCTGAGAAGCAGTCTGACTGTCTGGCCACTTAATCAGCAGATGCCAGTTACATCACTGCTCATCCACTGAGCAGGAAGTAGATGAGTGCTCCCTTTGTTTACCTTAGCAGCACCACAATACTTTATGAACACTGAGTGGTCGATCATTGATCACCTCATGATTAATGTCTTCCTTTCACCATGCATAGATTCTAGGAAGCATATACTAGTTATACCAGGCTCATTCACTAAACATTTGATTTGATCTGCCATCTCCATAGCAGGAGGTTTGGTAGTATAGTATAGTAATTCTGCAATACCTGACTGCATGGCTGGCGCTTTACTCACTGACCTATTACAGTATGTGACAAGAGAAGAGTTCTGGTAAATGGATTTCTTCACGTTTCTCTCATATAGTGAAGTACAGATTTCAGATGAGTCCCTGAAATCCCCAAAAAGTTAGTTTGTTAGTTTGAAATTCTACTTGTTTGTAGACGGATGAAACAAGTTAAATGTAAGGTTTACAGGTGGACAATATTCATCAGTTATTTTTTTTTTTGTAATTAATATTTTGAATATTTTACAACCATCAACAAATCAAATGACTCCTATATGCATAATAAGTCCACTCTGGTAAAGCCTGTTTATGGGAAATATAGCAATCTAACTAAGCCAGTGCATAAATATTTCAAAGTAAAGCCTGGATACTTCCATAGTGAATAAAAGTCAGAACTCTCTCTACCACAGTATACTGTAGTTCAAGATGGGATTTTCTCGCTCAGTCTTTGGAAATTAATTCTGAGCCTTGCACAAGTTACAATGCTAAAAAAGAGGCAATGCTTTCCTGTAAGTTGGTCACTCTGCCTGCCCGTCTCTGCCTCCTTCTGCTCCACCTCCTTCCTTTCCTATTTCCTGCATCGATCTTGTATGTCGTCATGTTGGGGAACTAAAGAGGGAGAGCGTCTCCAGATGTTAAGCAACCCAATGGGGCTCCAGGGCTGTTGCATTACGAAAGACCTGCTGAATGAATGAAATAACATTCACTGCTGTTTTATGCTTTTTCTCACAGTGTTTATTTCAGCATTTCCCATCACACAGGGGTGAGACGAAAAAAGTATTACTTAGGATTCACTTTCAGTGTACTCTTTACCTTGAAGAAATGACTCGTTGTTTTTGGATTAGTCAGCTGATGGCTTACATTTTTATTCTTTCACCCCGCATACTTGCTTGTTAGCAACTCCACACGTTTTCTCAGGCTAGTCATCTAACAACAATCCCGTAATTCTCAGGCTGTGTTGTCAACACTGCACTCTGTATTTCAGAGGTTGCTCTGAAGAGATAAAAGCATGAAGTTGACACTTGTATTGATTCACTTGCCTCACCCACTCTATGCCTCCCTCAGTTCTATGGAGGACGGAACCTGCCAAAATCATGAATAAATGATGACGCCATGATGACACATGTTGAGTGACAGCCCACTCATTTGCATAATGAGGCAGAAATGCATAAGGAAATCTAAAAAGAAATGTGTTTGGATAAATAAATAAGGGGTGAAATACAAAGGGAAAATCATGCATAAATAAATAAATACACACATTTAAAAATGTATATAAAATGAATGCATAAATAAATAAATAAATATAAAATAAATGCAAAAATAAATAAATTAATAAAATCTAAATGCAAAAATAAATAAATACATTTAAAAATTATTAACAATAAAGATATGGATAAATAAAAGGGAAAAATTAAACAGAAGAATAAATAAATAAGGGAATTAATACAAAGATAAATAAATAAAGAAGCAAATTAAACAATATCAATTTATGTCACATTTTATCAATTAATTAATGGCTACATTTATTTTTATTTTTATATATATTTATTATTATTATTATTGCTACATTTAATAACTATTTATTTAAAATTATTTATTTTTTATTTTTTATTTTGGCAGGTTCAGTCTTCCATACAGTTCGTCTTCCCTGTGTATTTAAGTGTCTTTTTGCAGTAACATTTATAATGAGATATACATGTAATGCAGAAGTTGAATGTCTGTGTTAGCATGCATGCATGTGTACTAACCCTTTACAGGGGTGTGTGTTTAGTATACGTCCAGTATACGTCTTTAAATCAGCCCTGCCCACTTGTGACTATGCGCACGGGGGTCAAATAACACTGCATAGGAAGTGAGGAAATGTATATGTGTCCACTGTGTGTGTGTGTGTGTGTGGGCTCAAACTTTCCACAGTGGATCCGCTCTGGACTTCCTCCTCTCTTTGAACAAAAGCTGACATTGCCGGCTTTTGTTGTGCGAGAGACAGAGCGACATTCCTGGGCAGAAGATCTGCCCTCAGGCACAGAAAAAGCCACATGTATGCTCTCACACACTCGTGAGCACAAGTGCTTGTCATGTTTTTTTGCTAGTGTGTGTGTGTTTGTGGGTACTGCCCCCATTGGGCGTGGCAGTCGTGCTCTTCCTTATTTGGATAGTCGGCGTGTGTGTGTGTGTGTGTGTGGGGGGGTCGGGGTCACATGGGTGTACAGCAGAATCCTAGCGATAGGGACAGAAACTCAGGAGTAAGACCAGACGTCTGGCGAGAAGAAAGGAGAGGAAAGTACACCGGGGCTGGATGAATACATAAACAACTGAGAAGAAGAGAGGAGGAGTGACAGCTGTTGGACGGAGGAAGAGAGAGAGGAGCAGCAGAAACAGAGAGGGAGGAGAGAGCAGAAAGAGATAAGAGTGAGGCAAACAGGAGACATTGAGAGGAAGCACATGGTGTAATAAAAATGCCCACCAACTTCACTGTGGTCCCAGTGAAGGACAACGACAGAAAGGCACAAAAGGGGAGCGAGGATGTGGATGACAACAATGTGCTGAGGGAGGAAGACGAGGGCGCCACAGGTGAGATCACATTTTGTTGTTGTTGTTGTTTGTTTTTAGCTCCGTCAGGTGGCTGATTAAATAAGATATGTAATGCAACTTTTTAGCTCATTTACAGATTCGGAAGTGAGACTTTTTAAAGGTTCGAATGACACATCTGTGACAGTAGATAGAGAGAAGTATAGTCCTGGAAAGTTCCAGACGTTGCTTACAGTGTCCAAGTGCAAACTGATAATTTGGCTTTATTGCACCGGATACTGTTTCCTATGTTTTTCAGGAACAGTTTATGGGCTGTGTGGGTGGATAATATGTAGGTAAGACGGTGGATTTTAGGGAAGGGTTGTTCAGTTTCTAGCAAGTGCGTGAGATGAGGGTTTCCCTCGCACGCCACTCAAGGGGAAGTTTGGAATGATTTTTTGTTCCATGCCAGTGTTTCCCCTCTGGCCTGAATCTATTTCCTATTTCCTTTTATTAACCCCCCTCCACCTCATCGGTTGCCTGTTGTTTTTATTGTATTCAGAGTATTTAGTTTCTATTGTTTTCTATTTCTTATTATTTCAATATAGTGCCAGGTCTCCTAGTGTTGTAGTAACAAACACAGGACCAACACAGATGCTCTAATTGGGACACACACTCTCTGTGTTGATTGACATGCAGCCTCACACATGACTCACCCTCTGAAGACCTTTCAGTGAGTGTGCAACAAACCTGTGTTTATCGACAGTTGGTAGAAGGCCAGCTTTTAGACTTGGTAACAGCTGGCTTAACTTTGCCCCACTGATCTGAATACCTTTTCCCTGACGCCAAATTAGTTCTATCTGGACATCAATGTAACATTAGAGATTTGTATTAGAACAAAATGTTCTCTCTCTTCTCTCTGGCTTCAAACAACAATATCAACCTGATATCAACCTGCCTGAAGGCATAAAGCCAGGGCCACATTTTTTAAAAAACATTATCAGCCCGGAGAGGTCACGGAGTGCGTATTTAACAAACTCTTCTCTGCCACTCCGTGTTTTGCCAGACCGTTGCTAGTGAAGTTGCTGCTTTTACAGCACACCTCACACGGCGCAGAGCGAATCGCTTCCCAGTATTTAATTTCTGCCGCGGAGCTGCAATTACGGCCGCATGCTGGGTTAGGATTTTACAGACTGTGCGGGAGAGAGAATGGCATTTTTTTTATTATGATGGTCATGCAGGATATCAAACTGTGGCGTGCTTTGGTTGCCCTCTGAGCGCATGCAACAACTTGTCTCTGCACAATGACTGTAGTGCCAACAATAGTGGGGGGAGCATGTCAGAGAGGGCATGCACTGGATCTGAAGCCACAAAGTTATGTGCCTTCAACTTGGCTTGTAGAAGCATCAGGACCACACACTTTATTTGGTTTCCGATGCTGCTTTAAGGAGGACAACTCTATTGTCATCTACAGTGGATTCAAGCCTGTGTTCAGCAGACAGAACAGAGGACAAACTGTACAGTGTTTGTACATTTTCATCCAAGCTGCCTGTTTTGGTGAGAACTTGATGACTACAATACGGGAAAATGATAGAGACGGGCTGGGTGGACTGGGAAGGGAGAATGGTCGAAGGTTTACTAGGGAGGGTCCTTGATAGCATAAATGTTGTTGGCTCATGCAGTCACTGTTATTGATTATCCTGCTGGCTTGCTTCCTGTTGGCTGAGTGGGGGGAGGTGAGACCCCACCCCCATGCTGTAATGTAAAGCACTCTAGTTCTTCTCATTCCCTCTGTCCTACCCGCCCTTTTCTGCGCCTATAGGTTCTGTCTCTGTTCCCGTCGCTTGTTTCCTTCTGAAAAAGAAGTTTGAGTCCTAGTGAACTGCATCACACGAGCCCACAATTTCGGAGGTTTCAGTTTAACTTCTGAGACATGTCATTTTTAATATCACGGTCAAGTGAAAGCATATAGAGCAAAAACCTCTATCCCTTTTTTTGGTGTTTTTGTGTCACCCAGCTTACTACACCTCTATCTCACACAGTTTGCCGTGCTTCTAACAAGAAATAGGTTCAAGCTGTGTGACGTGTTTAGCTTTGGTCTCAGGTTCCTTCAACTATGCTCATAAAATATGTATAAATATATATAAAAGGGGGAATCACACAAGTAAATGTAAAAGCAAAATGATAATCTAAGGCATACAATGGTGCAGTTAGAAAACATATAAACATAAGTATACATACTCTTAAATAGTAATAATGACAGTATTTCAGATGTGAAAACTGTGTATGTATATGCATGATGAGAATTAATATATGTACACAGAGGTGTAGACGGGAATGTAGTATGTATAGAGAAGTAGTAAGTATGTGTATATAGATATATATATCTATATACACAGAGGTGTAACAGTTTGTAAAGTATATAAAGGTAAATAAAGGTAAAGCGATGAGCTCATGAGTTGAGCAGTCGTATGGCCTGCGGGATGAAGCTGTCATAAGTGAAACAGAAACTGTGTTTTACTCCTCCTATGTCAGCCACACAAATGCTAAACTTGACCAACTATCACCAGCTCAAGCTTCCTGGCCTTTATTAGCTTTCTCCTACACGTTTCCCTTTCCTTACACAATTTACTTGCACAAGACAGACCACTAGATTTATAGAAAACCATCAGCTGGTTTGGTGTTGACGTGCAGTAAAACTGTTTGTGGCGAGCCCGTCCCATTTCGTCCCTCTTTAGAACACAACAAGTTAATTAAACAATAAATGACATGTGGCTGTGGTGTGGAAGGAAAGTAACAAGTGTTCAAAGAACAAAGCAAGACTCTACATGGTAACATGACGTCTCGGCCAGTTCATTCTATGTGTATCCACTTTAAAACACTTTGAAACACAATAGAAGCGCTTGACTTGTGTTTTTGCCAATGAAACAGTCTCTGTTTGACTGTGTACTGTTGAATAATCTATGTTAAGTTTCTCTGGAACTAACAACATTGTGGTGATCTGTCTCTTCTTGAGTGTTTCTTTGTTCTGAGAATTCTTTGTCTTAAAAATCCCTTCATCATCTTATTGCACTACTCATTTTGCTGTTGGTGATTCCACCTGACTCAAGCAAATAGTTAACATTAGGGTCTAAATGCTTCATTTTAGATCACACTAGCTTATGCTGAAGCTGTTTCTCTTTGCTCTTATATTCTTTTATTCAGGATTATCTTCAGTTATCATCTAAAGATGACTCATTAAGCAACAGTTTTATTGTTGTTTGGATTAATAAAATCCTTAAGGGCTACATGTGTCTTATTTTCTCTGCTGCGTAAGGCAGATAGATATTCAACAGAACACAGTGTTGCAGATGTGAGTGATCAGAATCTCCATGGGAGTTGGTGGAGTGGGACGGTGTGTGAGCGAGAGCGTACGTCATGGTGATAAATTCTGTGGGAGGTGGCCGGTGCGGGATTGAACAAGACTCTGTCAAAACCGAGTATATGGCTGGACTGTGTACGGTCAGTCTGTGGATTTTTGTGGCTACACAAACAGTCAGTGGTCATGTCTATAATGTTAAATGCAGCGGTACATGTCCACCAGGTCCGGCAAGGACAATAGGGGATGCACTGCTCCACTCAACAAGTGGTGACGTACCCTATCGTTGAATGCACCCGATTGGTCCCAGGTTTTCTGCTCGCTGTTTCAAACAGGAAACAACATGCTTGTAAACTTTCTGTTATTCCGTCGAAACAATCCAACAAAATCTACTTCAACAAAACATTTTAAGCGAGAAATAGGCTATGCCGCTGCTGAATCTGGTTTCATTTCAGAACTAGATTGCCTAGTTTGACAGCTTGGTCCAATATTCGTGAGACGGATGTGTCACGCTGGACGGGCTCATTTGCGTAAAGTATTGCTTTCATTTTGAAAGAGCAAAGGCTGATGAGGAAACTCCAACACTCGGCCGACCAATCGTGTAACTTCATCACTCTACATCACATGACTTTTGCGTTTGTAGGGCTGGTCCAATGTGGTCCAGCCAAGCAGCATGCAGTCCTGTGCCGACCTCCAGTATTGAATGTAAGTCCTAACTTTGGCCATGTTAGTCTGTTCATTGTGCTGCCTTGGGAATCTACTCAGACCTACGCACAAAGCCATACAAAGCCACGCCTTGTGAATAAATGACACAGAGAAGGTATGATGTGGAGCTCCTGGCTTCAGTATTAGTAGTATGTGTGTTGGTTGTGACCCAATAAATCCCTGGTTTACTAAATTCCAAACTGCTATTGTGAAATGCAGCCTTGTTTCAGTGTTGTTTAGGTGGAAACTAAGCAGGTGATCAGACAAAGCGCCTGCGGTGTTGCTGCCTCTGTCCGTTGGTCCGTTTGCCTGTCTGTCCTAGACATGTGTTTCCTATTTATTTCCTAAGCAGGTCTGGTTCTGTTCAAAGCTGCCATCTGTATGTGGCTGTTTTCTGTTTCTCTTTCTCTCCCTATTATGTTGTTTAATCTCTATGCTTTTGCATACTGCCCATGTTACTAGCTGTATTTTACAAGCATCAAATGCAATATGTATTCAGCGAGCTACCATGCAATTATGATGGCAGTCTGAAGTCTTACGATCTATGTACGACTGAAAACTATTATTTTCACTGTTGATTAATCCGTCGATTATTTTCGAGATTAATCAATTAGTTGTTTGGTCTATAAAATGTCAGAAAATGGTGAAAAATGTCGATCAGTGTTTCCCAAAGCCCAAGATGATGTCCTCAAATGTCTTGTTTTGTCCACAACTCAAAGATATTCAGTTTACTACCATAGAGGACTAAGGAAACCAGCAAATATTCACATTTAAGAAGCTGGAATCAGATTTTTTTTTCTTAAAAAATTCCTCAAATCGATTGTCATAATCATAATTTCTTTGTTTGTTAACATTAAAGTAACTCACTAAGTTTAATGTATTATTAATTTACCATTTATAAATTATGGTTATTATAAAGTGTTACCATATAAAAACATAAGAAAATACATTTTCTTACCATATACAGCTTCTTAAACCAAAACATAAAAAGCAAGGATTCTCTATATATATTCTCATAAACATTTTCCTTTGACCATATATCACGAGCATAGACTTTCTCATCCTTGTACCATTCACAAGTTTGATTGTCCACAACTAATACTTTAATCTCTAACCACTCTTTGTGTGTATATTTTCCTTCCAAGACAGTTTTTTGTTTTTTCTGTCACTAAATCCCCGGCATTAGCCCGCAGAGCTAC
>CAKAKR010069074.1:5065-16190 GCA_916700685.1 Adelosebastes latens
GTTGGTCTGGAGGAGCTGCAGCAGTTATTTCTGCACAAACGTCCACTGTACATTCACTAGATATTCTCAGAGCTAAACTAACTCTTCTGCAGTGTGTGGTGAGCGCGCGTTCACGTCTAGAGGTGGAGCGAGACAGCGAGGACGCGCGCGCTGTCTGAGTGAAGGAGAGCAGGCAGCGGAGACGAGGCTCCGGCCACACGCGAGCGCGCATATGCGAACGCGCATGTGTGCCGACCCGCTACATTTATACGCTTAAAAAGTTACAAACAGTCCCTTTAAGTATTTGGGTCACGAACAGTTCATGGTTTGTAATAAGGTAATGTTAGCACTTATTTTGTGGTTTTGGGGGTTTCAGCTAGAACATGTTTACATGCTTTAATGTTCAAAAAACACTTTTTTTTCATACCGTCTGTCTGAATAATACCTGTAATCACCCTCTGTCTGAAATGCTGCGTTTTAGCGCCCGTCTCTTAAAGACTCCCTCCTAAAATAGCCTCTGATTGGCTTGCAAGAAAAATATGGTGCACCTTTGCAAAGGTAGTTTTCTATATTCTAATGAGCCTGCAGGTGATGTAGGAAAGGGAGCCAAATCTTAATGGCTTGTTGAATCACATGATTTCTGATCTAAGCAGCCCACAAAACTGACTAGGTTGTCTTATTTCAGTTTGTGGGTTGGTAGGCACTCAAGATACCCAAAATGTATGTGAGCAAGCTCTGAAAAAGTGAGTTTTTCATGATATATCCCCTTTAACAAAATTAACAAAGAACACAATGAGATGTGGTAGCCATATCAGTATTCAACAAAACTAGAAAAACAAAATCTATGTGGGTAACCTGAATATGAGCTGAGTGAGAAGGAAAGTCAAGTGGCGGGTTCCTCACTCCTTTATTGGGTATTTTAGCCCCTTATTGTGCGTCGATCTGTCTCAGTGTGTTGAGGATAGTGCAGCCCATCAGAGGGACGAGCACAGAGAAAAGAAAAAAAGAAAATTCACATAGTTTAAATATCCGCAGCTGAGCGACCTTCCATCGGCTCACAGCAAACCAACTTGAGCAGCTCTGTGAATCAGAAAGATGACCCGAGAGCAGACAGCAATCCACCAGAGTCATCAGGCACCACTTGACAGTACCATTTTAGTATTATAATTATCCAATTACATAGCTGATTGAACTTGAAGCTCAAACTCATGGCCGCCCTCTTCCCCTGTTACCATGCGGAGCCAAAATAGGCCAGCAAGAGGTACAGTAGTGGAGCTCACCTGCACTCGAACACGACCTTTTGTTGTATGTCGATAGGTAACCTGCAATAAAACGACATCTCTGGAGTGTTTTGATAAATGTGTCTGCCTCTTATGGAGGAGAAAAGCAGTGACATTCAGTAATTATTTTTACTGTACGGGTCAGGACAGTTTGGTCTCTTTACAGCTTTTGTCGCTGCTAAAATTCAAGGACGGTTCTCACACGGCAACAAACTCCTTCACAGGCATACAAACTGTACATACGAGCTGCTGTGTATAATCACAGCCTATGAGCAGCCTCATTAGAGCCGTTCATCACTTATGTCGCTCACTCAAGGGCACCTCGATGGTAAACAAAGGCCTTCTGGTCTGCCTTTTTTATAAATCCATCTCCTATTTTATGATGTAACATCAACATTCAGCGCTATACAAGAATGAAATGGAGGACATGGCAGTGATGGCAGCGATCGTAGCCGGGGTAATTTTCACAAGATATGCAAAACATTTTCCGCTTCAGAGCGACATACTGTAAAATAAATCGCATTTGAGTGTAAAAAGTTCATTCGAGGATTTAATGTGCCCTCAAACGCCTTCGACCACACAGGGAACGGTTACAGGCTGTATCTTGATTTTGGGTCTGAAATTGGAAAAGTGCAAAATATAACCAGTTGGAGTTTCTCTTATAAGAAAATTTAAGACATTTAACTCACATTCATTGATAATTCTTAAGATTTTCACGATATCAAACCCCATTTTTGATAATATTTATAGTCAGAATTGTTTCAGCAATAGCCATTCAATGTATTTACATTCTGTAATTACTTATCTATGTTGATTGATTCTATTATAGCTTTTTTATTTTTAATGACTGTTTTTAAATGTCCTTTTATAATGTCCTTTTAAAATCTGTTGTTGTGGATTTTTGTCAAGTAGAGTTAATTAGTAAAGTTTTATTCCCCTTTTTGGTTCATTTTGAGTAAATTAGACATGTACTGTAGCTCTTCATTTAAGAGTCTTCTTTTTGTTCTACTTATTTCGCTGATTTTAACGTCTCACACAAGCCCTTTTCCTTAAGTCTGCCTCACCTCTTTTGGTTGTTGTACCATCTAAGCTCCATGTGAATAAAACAACTTTATTTTTACCAAGAATATCTGCTTTTATGTCGCCTCCCTTTTCCCTAACGAGCTGGGTTGTAACACTTTGCCTCTATATAGTAGTTTTCAGTGTTAGTGGCGGGGTCCGCCATTCCTCAGAGGAAATGATGCAGCATGTAACCCAGCGTTTGCAATTTTATTTAATTTATCTCATGTAGTACGTTTACATGTACTTAAGCAACCAGGTTCATCAAAGAACAGGATACCGTATGCAGGCTGGTTTGTGTTTGTTTCAGTTTCAGTCAGACTTTGGATTGAAGTATTTTAAATATGAGGACGCAATGCTCCGTTTAATGATCTCTCCTTTCATGCAGCCGCTCCGCTGTTCTACCCATCTGCAGTCTTTGGTTATGCACACTTGTAAAAAGACGATTAGAAACCTGTTGACGCGCATACATGGAAGAGTGTTCCTCAGGAGAAATCTAGCCGAGGAAATCAGGTTTCCCTAACCCCCTACCCCAATTACGGTAACCAGGCTATTCGATTACATGACATTTAAGAGATCAGTTTACTGGAACACTGTACTGTAACCTGGTTACTTTAGAGCATGAAAACGCTTCATACTAGCATCTCAGTTTACTGTTCTTTCTCTCACAGCCGTATCAGAGCTGTATTAAGTTACTGCAAATGCAAACCAAACATTTCCTACTTCTGTTAGTTCACATTACTAACACTGGCAAAACATGAGGTGGCTTTTATTGTGAAGCAGCGGTTAGCGATGGCCACAATCGTTCATCAAAAATAAGTCTACAAAAATGGTCACGGCATGATGGAAAAAGGCCGATTACTGATTGATTTCTTTATTAAAACGGAATGAAATCTACTGAAATCAACCTTTGGCCTGATTCTGATTTCAATCTGTTCCTTTATTTTGTCGCCTGGATCTTAAATTATCCGTTAAATCATAGTGACCTGGTCTTTTAGTTACTTCAGATTATCTGTCTTTTTCAATTTTCTGTTTGTAAAGTCACGGTTAATACCAAAGATCTTGATTACTTGTTCATTATCAGTGCCTCTGAGGGGGAACTTTCATCTTTCATCTACTGTGCGGGGTTGATGCAGGGACAAATCATTAGAACCCACTTTAAATGCACCAAAATCTTCACTAAAATGAAGCCAGTGTTGAATAATTTTCCCCAATATGAAATATTCGTCATGCACTGAAACTCATTATGAAGTAATTTCTTTCTAACTAGAGCACAAATGAGGCCCGTTTAAAAAAAAAAAAAAAGATTCATTATTACCATTTACACAAACACATGAACACGAAGACAAAGTTTTCCCTTGACTTGCATGTGTGTGAGTGTGTGAGTGTGTGTATGTGTGTGTGTGTTTTCTTCTGACCTGTGGTGTGTGTGTAGTCTGCAGGCTGTGCAGTCCCGACGTGAGGTCATGGATTTGGTTCTTCAGCTGCTGTTTGTCTTCTAGACTCTTCTCAAGCTCGGCCTCTCGCTCCTTCAACTCGTCCCTCATTCTCAGCAGTTGCTAACATGAAGAAGAAGAAGAAGAAGAAGAAGAAGAAGAAGAAGGGTTAGCCATTAATGTTCATGTTAGTTTCACCAGTGCTTCGACAGAGTGAGAATAAGTTGATCTGATGCAGGGTCCCAATCTGAACTCCGGAGAATCAAAAGGTAAAATTTCATAAGAGATATTCAAAATAAGGAGTCCCTCATCAACTCCCTCTTTTAATGTGATGCTGAATAATTCATCAGTTACACAGTGCACAGTGGTGCTGTACAGTCTCTGTCAAGTGAGGTGAAAACTGAGCACTGGTCTGGAGACGGGTAGCCAGATTCAGCTGGTCGGACCTGCACATAATGAGCTCCTCTGCATATCTGAGACCTCATTCATACCAAGTATTAAAAACATGTTGTCTGCATATGTTGTCTAGATAATGAATGATCCAATTACACCATAATATTTTTACATTATGTTGGTCTGTGTTCTGTCTTCATCCTGTTACAGATGAGCAGACAGGTGGTTGGCAAATAGCACAAATATAGTAATCATATCTGGCACTATGATGGAGGTCCAGTGAAGAACGGTTGAAATGACCTCAATTCTTGCACAAATCTCCAAATGTCAAAAGATTTTGATCCCAAAGTAGTGGGGCGAGGTTGACATCTGATGTTGTCAACCCAGCTAAATTACTTATCTAATGACCTATCATGATGCAGACAGAATCAACACTGACAACAAACACTTAACAATTTCCTGATGTAAATCTAAGGTCATAATCCAGATGACATATGAAGAGTAAATATATTGTGTCTTCAGATGTAAATGAGGCCTTCTATCTAATGGGAGGATATTTTCTCAATAAAAGCAATCCTTTGCATAAATAGCAGTGACACCGGACTGCCTCTGAGTTGCTGAGGTCAGATCATAATGCAAACAAACACATTATCAAAGACATCTTACTTTAACATTTCCTTAATGCAGATAAGACACAGAGTGAATTTAAAAAGTCTAAATTGAAGCGTGGTGTAAACCTGGTCGACAGAGGTTACTACTTAACACATTATTGGATGTACGCCCAAAAGCAAAACATTAATTTAGAGGCCTGACTCAAAACAATGACTGCAGAACTGGTGCATAATTTGCTATAATTTAGACTTGGTGCTGCTCCACATGATAAACAGATGCACTGTGCAGCTCTCTAATGCACATGAACGTGTCTGTCAACCTTTCATAGGGAAATATAATCTTTAAAATGTTAACATTTTTAGCTTTTGGCATCATTTAGATGAAGGAAAACATGTTAAATGTATTTTTTGTGATGTGTGAAAAAGGCTCTAGCAGACAATTTGAATGTCTTTATGTTTCAATGTGAACATTATTTTCTCTCTTGCAGGATAAATGTATAATATTTCAGCCTTTTGAAGGGAAAAACGAAATTTCAGAAGCAAAGTGTTCAAATTATCTACTGATGTTTTCATATACGTGCCGGAGACACATTTCATGAAAGTAATTACAATGCACTTTGTCAAATGAGATCCAAGTGGAGAAAAGCTCCTCTATTTTCTATCTCTTCACTTAAGGAGGAATAACTGCGAGCCGGGGCTATTTGACAACACAGCAGGTGATCAGAAAAGTGGATTGCCGCCTGAGGAAGTGTTTTCTTTTTTTAAGTGGATTACTAAATGTTCCTGAGGGTGATATTGTATTAAATAAAGCCTAAAGCTGTGGTTCTCACTGCTGGTCCCCAGGATACAAATACTCACTGTTTTGTTTCATTTTAGCCATTTAAAGGGTGTAATTTCTGTCTAAATGCCAAACTCTATTGTTCAATTACACAACAACACATCACATCCCGACCCCTCTCCACAAACACACATGCCTGCAGCTACACACTGGATCGGATTAAAAGTGTTTGTAACACAAGTGTTATTGTAAGTAAATGCTGTAAAGATGTACTGTAGTATTAAAGGTACAATATGTACTTTTCCTCAGATTAAACTACAGTAAAGAAACTGAAAATGTAACTGACCGATCTGGTGACACAATGGTGGTGTGTGAAGGTAAATATATACTGAAGCAGTGTAGTACAAAGGATAAACATAACTATAAAGCACGGGGTGTACAGGATATGTTAATGTTGTGTTATGGAGTTAGTTCATCAAATGATAGCTTAAGAAAAAAAAACACCTATATGGAGGTAAAATCAAGCACGCATTAACACGAGGGGCCGCAGCTAATGATTATTTTCACATCAGTGAATCTGATGATTATTTTCTCAATTAATTAATTAATTGTTTTGTCTCAAAAAAACGTCACATCACAATTTCCCAGAACCCAAGGCAACATATTCATTTTGTCTGAGTAACAGTCTAAAATCAAAAGATATTCAATGTCCTAACAATAGACTGTATGTAAGAAGTGGACGTAGTCACCGTGATGTCACCCACTGGTTTGTGGACTGCTGATTTAAAGCCTCGAGTCATTTTTTCCGTCGCCAGCTGATTTTTTTCCACCAGAAGTGACACGAGAGGTTGGAGCTAAGTACAACCGACCGCTGAATAAGACATTTTTGGGTGACCAAAATATTATAATGAATTTCAATGAACTGAAAACACACTGTGAAAGGGTTAAAGTTCAATGGAAACAACTCACCCAACTAACACAAACAGCCAGACAAAAATCATACTCTGCTTTATGGTCAATTTGACTCTCAATGGGACCATAATTTACTAAATGAACATCATGCTGTATTGAAGAAGACTTGAAACTAGCGATTGAGACCATAAACTAATTTTTACAATGTTTACTGAGGTAATAAATCAAAGTGAGAAGTAGGCTCATTTTCTCATAGACTTCTCTACAATCAGACTTCTTTTTGCAACCAGAGGAGTCGCCCCCTGCTGGCTGTTAGAAATAATGCAAGTTTAATCCACTTATGCAGGTTGCCAACTAGTACTTACATACTTTATGACAAAGAAAAGCAACAGTTTGCAAGCTAACAGTTGTATCAATTGATGTGAAACAGAGAAACCAGCAAATCCTCACATTGGAGAAACTGAAACCAGAAAAGACAAAAAGTTTCAGAACCTACCTGACATGTCTTGGATAGTGTGGGTTTAAACTCATCTTAAATGCTGAACCTTCTGGAAATATATGACAACATGACAAGCCTTAAAGCTCCCACTCAGTCCTTGTCCACCCACACAGGTGTTTTCACTTAATCTACCTGATCAGAGCTTCTCAGGACTGTGTGGGGGCGTGCACAGACTTGTCATCTCACTCTCCTGTTAGCTTGTTGCATCTGTTAGGGTGGGACAATTAACGCCTTTATCATCCTAATTGGTACATGGCGTTTAGCGACCTCACACGTATTTCCCAGCAGCCCTACAACAACCTGAGCAGAGGTGTAATCAGACAGAATACATGAAAACACCTGTGTGGGTGAGCAGGGCCTTTACATACACCTGGAGGCAGCCAAGCCAAGCAGTGTAGCATTAGCAGAAACACCGAGGGGGCATCACAATGTTAAAAGTTTCATCGCCTTACTGTATGTAACCAGAACCCTGACCCCTGACATCTTTGATATCCAATTTGACAAACTTAACTTTGGAACTGCCTGCACAGGGAACATTTTCTTCCTCATCTTGAAAATGTTCACATTAATCTAATATAAACTTCATCAGTAAAAAGAGACTTTTCTTCAACAGGTACTGTATATCCCTCACGCTGCTGGACAGAAAGCTTCAAGAGGTCATCCGCTCTAAATGTGAACTGCTTTAATACCAGTTTTAAAGTGCACTGACAACGTCGACTGATTCCTCTGAAAGCGAATGCCTCGGCTTGTTTCTCTACATTCAGGTAATTTTTGCAGAGTCACAGCCCCTGAAGATGACCTGAACTGTCTCTGAGCCGTGAAGTACAGCCTGATCTGATCTTTGATTGAATCACTGATTGCTATCAGCTGTGATTAAAGCTGCTCTTATTTAGACTAAAAAAGTCCCTATGAGTTCACGATGTCACGGACAGTAGAGGAATGCAAAGATTGAAGCTGCTTTAACAGCAATATTAACACTGAACTCTGATGCTGATTGGAACCACACAGAAAATGGCTGATGTTTGTTGTTATCATGCCCTGTCATAGTACCTTCTGTGTGACTGAAATGGGGCTTTTGTTTTGCTTCTTCTTTTCCTGATAAGAGAATAATAAATACAAGTATTATTGAGCCATTGAGGATATTCATATATTACTGTTTTGGAATCAATAGTCGAGTGATCTGGTATTATTCTGGTAGCGAGAAATTCAGGAAACAAATGATATCTGCTGCTTGTTTTGGATGGAAAAAAACAACAACTCAAGTGCAATACTCAACAGCTTATTCAGGTGGATATTGTTTTTGCAGCGTGGAGATTATGAATGTATTGATTTTGCTTTAGATACTGACATTTATTCTATTTGGATTCATATTACACAATAATATACTGCTCATTTTAAACTTATTGCATGTGTCAAAACAACTGACTGAAGTTGTCTGTTTGGTTGAATCACAGGATGCATCTACTGAGATGATGTGAGTAGGGATGTCACGGTGAGGACATTTTTCTCACCGGTTAATAAACTTGTGACAACACCGGTGTTACCGATTACACCGGATATTTTACCAGAGAAGATGTGTTGTAGAGCGCTTACTTTGATCTTTAATGTTGGATGGCTGCGTGTCTGCATCAAGCTTTCACTACGGGCCCGCAGGTTTCCATCTGGCGCTACTGCTGCAGCGCACACCGGCTGTGACCGCTCCGTCCTCCGCACGCCGATTGCCGCAATAACATCATGATTCCCTTATAGCATTGAGTTTAAATGCCAAATATTGCCAAATAGGCGCTTTTGCTTTTTCGATTAAACACCAAATCCTCCGCCATCGTCTTGTCTGTCAACTCTCTCTCGTCCCGTGTGTGTGAAATCTGACTCCTGCCGTACAGAGCAGACACTTTCACTTTGTTTGTAGCATCCGTCGTCCGAATATGTCTCAATAACACGGCGCTGATATGCAACAATGAGCTAAATGGGTTTTATTTCTGAACTAACAGCAAAACGACGGTGGCGGCGGTGGGCAAGTAATGTCATCGTTGTATCCCCGAATATCATTATTATCACACATCTTTGTTGAACACACGTTTCTGATTGGTCAATCACAGCATTCTGACTGTTGCTATCGGCGCAGATCTGATGTCGGACTCTGGCGGACCATTTTTGTCTTAAATTATTGATTTGTTAAGTAAGTAGCTGTGTAATAAGCGGCATAATGTACAGCGAGCCGGTCATTGTTGTGAAATAAACCCCTTCAGGGCGATGCAAGACTGCAACACCCTTACATAAATACTTTGCATGATCTGTATGTCTTTTGCATTCATTATTACTTCCTTCCTGATGTACAGTATGAGGCGTCTCTAGTATGTTTCTGTAGGACACGTTACCTTCTGCATGCCCTGCAGAGCCTGCTGCAGGAAGCTGAGCTGCTGAGAGTGCGTGTTGTCCTCCTCGCTGCCGATTGGTTGGTTCTTCCCTTGTTCCTGTTTGAGCAGCTCCACCTCGTTCCTGTAGGCGTCCAGCTGGCAGCGCAGCGAGTCGTTCTCCTCCTTTAAGGCTTCTGCTTGGGAAACACCTATAGATTCATACGGTGCACAAACACACACACAAAGACACATTATTAGACGGCCTAGGAAAGGATTTAATTGGTCTAGTTCCTGTTGGTCTAAATGCCAAACAACTCTATTGTTCTCTCACTGTAGGTTTCCAGTTCAGGCATTAACAAGAAATGTAAACATATTTACGTTGTTTTAAAGGATGTGTCTTAATTCTGTAACTGACGCTTAATTACAAGCTGTCGTTATATAATCGTGAATACTACTAGACTCACTGAAAAAACATACCTGACTTCTGTCAAATGTGAGATTCATTTTCACACATAGTCAACCGGTAATTTGAATATAATGATAGAAGCATCTGTCAACCTTACTTAATACGCACGTATCCACGACTTTATACTGTAAATAACATCATCATGTGTCTTTATTCTTTTACCTCATACCAGAAAGCTTTAAAAATACCACGACATTTTTCAAAACGCTGCCGCAAAATTAATTCTGTTTAATCTCACTAACAGGAAAAGTGTAGAGAAACCCTCCAGAGACTTCTAGACAAAGAATCATCCTCCTCCTTTTACATTTGTGAACCAAATGCAGAGTATGAGAGCGTTTAAGAAATGATGTTCCCATGCAGGCACTAAAATACAATCCCTTTTGAAAAATGGCAAAAGTGCCTTTTATCTCTAAACAGGCTTTTGACTTCAATAGGATTCTCCTCCTTTTCTTTTCTGTTCGTTTTTTTTCCTCCTATTAACTTTCCTGAAGAAATTGAATTCACACTGACCTCAGCGTGACTGAAAAAAGATTAAAGCCGATTTACTGATTTCGATCTGAAATCCACCGCTAATATATTAATGAATGCACAAAATCAGATTTTTCAGGACGCTCACAAATAGAGGCTTGAACGTCTAATACGCTCCCAAATAATATCCTACAATCGGCAAAATCGGTTGGCTCATACAATATGTACGGGACATTTGATTAATTTCATGTTAAAGATTATCCAACGGTGGGGGTTATATCATGTCTGCTTCAGGCAATCCTTTAATATTTTACAAGATGCATGTTGCACTGGTGACCTTACCCACTGACTGAATGGAAGACTAATGAACTATTGTCTCATAGCTTCAGGTTGTCTCTGTGTTTTAACACTCCTGATGAAGCCTTGAACCTCATATATCTGTGTGCTGCCGGATAAACGGGTACATGGTGGATATTAGGGCTGGGTAGTGTTGGCTTTTCCTGCCTCAGCCTCCCGACCGCGGCCGGAGGGAACAGGGAAGACACCGGAGTTTTGGTTGGAGACGATAACGTTTCTCGCTGCGGAGCCCCGTCACTTCACAAGACACGGGAAACCTCTGTTGGTCTGGAGGAGCTGCAGCAGTTATTTCTGCACAAACATCCACTGTACATTTACTAGATATTCTCAGAGCTACTAACGAAAACAAGCGCGATGTGTGAGTGAAGGCAAGCAGGCAGAGGAGCCGAGTACAGCAGAGACTCCGGCCCTGGAGACCAAAGCTACGGTCTCCCCCCGCGTCCTCTGACCGCGGCCAACACTGTTTAACAGACGGGCTTCACTAGATAGAACTTTGCGGTTTTGGTGCTTCCGTGTAGTTTGTGTTGGAG
>CAKAKR010069075.1:0-47402 GCA_916700685.1 Adelosebastes latens
TTACGATTTTTTAAGATGTAGCGGGCTCAGTTTTAAAGGTAGAGTGAAGATGGTATCATAGGAAACTAGAAAAAACCTAAAGAATCCATCGGTACCAACCATGTCATACTAGCTTGTCGTGAAGGAGGCTAAATAACGCTCCAAACTTACGCAAAATTTTGGCGAGGAAAAACTGGCATGGCCATTTTCAAAGGGGTCCCTTGACCTCTGACCTCAAGATATGTGAATGAAAATGGGTTCTATGGGTACCCACGAGTCTCCCCTTTACAGACATGCCCACTTTATGATAATCATATGCAGTTTTGGGGGCATGTCATAGTCAAGTCTCTCTTTAAGGTACATTTTGAAACAGACAAAAAAAATGTGTGATTAATTTGCGCTTATGGACAATCATGCGATTAATCGTGATTAAATATTTTAATCGATTGAGAGCCCAACTTTAAATAATGAGAGGGGCTTATAGAAGTCAGGTTAAGACTTTTCTGTGGAAACAGGGTAACAGATTTATAGTGAAATTTGCAATGACATTGTTATTTTAGCTGTTATTTTGTGTTTTTCTTGAATTGTGGTGACGTGTTTTCTGATTTCAGGATTGTTTTTGTTTAGTTTTCATGTCAAATGTCTCGTGCTTCATTGTGTTTTATTTGTCTTCTAAGATCTTGGGACCATGTTGGAAATAAGTGTTTTCACTTTAACATGCTATCCTTTGGATATTTTTTGTTTTCTTTGTCTGATAACTCAGAAATAAAAATCCATCAAATTGTGTTTTGAGTACATAGTTCTTTCACTCATTCAAAACATGAATCGCTGGATTTTTGAGTGTGGTGTTGAATGGCCACTATTGTCACACAATTCAATGCACAATCAAATGCATGAAGAACATACTGACAACTACTATTAAAAAGCAGAAAAAATTGTGGTTGGTGTTTTGCCAGGGCTGTGGTCACAGCTCAGCTCGCTTTTTTGTGAGGTTTTCAAATTTAAAAAATGGGAATAGCATCCCAAATTTAAAAAATGGGAATAGCGTTCCAAATGAACTTAAATATGCTAACACAACATGTTATTTTTGCTGTGATTTGGTGTATCACATTTTGTTATTGTACAGATTATACTCTTAAACACAGCCAAACACAGGTGACATGTACAGTATTTGCCGGTAAGATCAGTGGTGTAGTTGTCATTGATGAGGTGGGTGTACTACTAGGTAGATGGGTAGGTAACCGAGGAGGAAGTGGGTAATATACTCTCCTAAATATTCCAGTGGCTTTTTGGCTGATAGGTGGGTATACTGTAAACCGCCAGATAAAGAGGTGGGTATACCCGTATGCATGCGTTGACCTAGTATGGGACAGTATCCTTCGTGGCAAAGTAGCCACATCATTTAGCACCTGTACTCTGTTTAGTGTAAGCCCAAATATTTTTTACCTGAGTCCTCCGAGTCTTTGCTGTTGGTAGCGGAGGAGTCCTCCATGTCATCGTCAGACATCTCCATCTCCTCTTCCCCCCTGATGCCCATCAGCTGCTCGTTGTGCATGTTTCTAATCTTCTGTAAAACACAAAAAACAGAAGCAAGTAAATATCTACGTTGTGGCTATACTGCAAAACACACACATCCATCTGTTTAGTGTCTTTGGGGTTTCAGCTCAAGGTTAACAGGGGCCAGACAAACATGTAGCATTTAAATATACCCACACATCTGGACAAGGTGGAGCAAATGACACCATCCTACACACATATGTTGCATTTGTCAGAGGTGGGAAGTGGCAACAGGGTAACACGTCACCCCACTGAAACTCACATTTGAGCCACCAAGGAGTGAAAAATTTGAACGCCTGAAGTGTTTATTCGGTTTATATGATAAAATAATGTGAAAATCCTTTGACCTGACAAGGTTAGTCTGATACACTTTGACCTGCAGACAGATTATATTGTCCTGTTGACCTCCTACCTTACTATTATTGTCATGCAATGCACGCACACACACACACACACATAAAAGGAGCGTGCATCTGTTCTATTATCACATTGTAGGGCACAAGGCCTTTCTTCCCTGGTTAATGCAGTGTGGAAGTATAGAACAGATAAAAGAGAGCGGGATTAAAACAGGCTATTGAGCATGTTAAAGAACCAAAGATCAGAGAGCAGTGTAATCCTTCATGAATCTGACATCTTGCTGTTAACACCAAGAATCCACTAAAATGCAATATAAGAACATACAACTACTGAAAGACATTACAATTCAGACATATTCCAAGCAAACTCAAGGGTAGAGTAACAAAACAAAAATGCCATTTGTTTTCCTCAAACACCTTCTTTTCAATTTGTCCACTTCAATTTCCTGTGCCATGTCAAAGGGGAGGGAAAACTGGTGTCCCTTAATTGACATAACAGGCTTCACCTTAGAGAGAGCTAGAAGGGACGTGACGTTTTGTCTGTGGAGATGATTTCCTCTGCGGCAAAAGCCTCTACACTAATATAATACTAAGATTCTCAGCGGTTATTCTACTTGATGTAAGAAAGCGTAAATGTTTGATATGGAGAATAAAAAAGAGTTGTCTCTGTAGAGCTACTTTTTAATTCAAAGAAAACCGTATGCATAAATAGATGGAACACAGAGGGGGAAAAGAAGAGAAATAACTTAGTGACTTATTGGATTTTGATTTGCTTCGTTTAGGTAGATAAAAAAAAATCAATAAATCGTGTCATACATAATGTAGTTATAGAGTTATAGCCGTATTGTGCAGCCTGTTGTACAGATGGCGAGGCAGTTTGTCTTATTACAGATACAGTGATGGAAACAGCACCCAGCCTGACTGACATAGGCACCGAGAATAATTCAGGAGCTGATTTACACTTATGTTGAGCACGAGAGGCTTTTCAAACAGCAGCAGTAACAAACATCGGGATCTGAACATACACTCGCCCTGCGCGCTCAAACTTGTGATGCGAAGGCTACTGTCATTACACTGGGGAGTTAACAACAATGTTTCGAGGTATGGTGCTCCGCCTAACAGCAAATCAATATTCGCGGGTTAAAGTGTAAAGTGTGATTAATGTATCAACAGTCTAATGTGGACAGCTCCCAGCAGCGGTTCTGAATGCTTGTTAATGTCATGATCTATTTCTGGAAACGTATTAGCATTTTCATAGTTCTGCGGGGGGATGGAACAGAACGAACGCTATTCTCTTTTGATACTGTACATGAATATTCACAAAGAACAGGGCCTCATTGACATTCAGCAGAGTAAAATGTTTCGGCTCCGTGCTGTGACAAAGCTTGATGTTCAATGACGTGCGTTTTTCCGTGTGTGGATATAACACATTTTACGCAGTGTTTCTGTGAGTGCTTGTTGTTTATACCCCAAACTCAACACTTTCTACACTCGAGCATGAAGAGACTCCCACCTGATCAAAACTTCACCAATCATATCTACTACTTAAAGTGGCAGTAGGCAGTATATTTTTGGCATCAATGGGCAAAAAGTCCATAATAACCTTTCAGTATATTGTAATTCAAGTGTTCTGAGAGAAAACTAGACTTCTGCTCCTCCTCATGGCTCTGTTTTCAGGCTTTAAAAAATCTAGCCCGTGACGGGAGACTTTGACCAATCATAGGTAATTTCATTGAAAGAGCGTTCCTATTGGCTGTGCTCCGGTCATGTGACCAGAACTTGGCGTTCCTTCACCAGATTTCACAATGGCGGCGGCGGCTTGACAAACTTTCTCATTTTACAGCTAAACCGTGCACTACAAGATGATTCTGAAAACATCTGAGGAGAGAAATAGGCATTAACGTATAATGATATTGATTTATATTTGATCAGCGCGGCCTAGTTTGACCGTTTGGTCGGAGTTCGCGAGTGATTGACAGCCGGCTCTCATAGATGGCAGCTGGACAGTAGACCTCAGATCAGCTCTTACTGCTTGTTTTCCTCCAGTCTGTGAAATCTTGCAGATGCTGTCAGGAGCACCGGAGGACACAGAGGAACATGATTTTTTTCAGGGTAAAATAACTTTTTTTAATCAGATTTGCTCCAATCTCGCGTACTTCAGCTTTAATGCTCTCTATTTATCTCCATTAAACACAAATCTTCGCCATAACTAACGTGGCATTTTTGTCTGACAGTAAATAATAATGAAAAAAAAGCAAAGCTCTGTCAGTTTCTGAAAAAAAGAGATGTATAACCTCAATTTCCGGCCCAAACAAAACATGCAAAAATGCAGTTATTTTCCTGTCTGTCCGTATATGACAGCAGGCAGCAAACGGTGAGACAGTTTAGAGCAACGAAGAGGCATCAAAACAACATATAAGTCACACGATCATCGAAGCCCTCAGAGACCTCATCCAGGAGCTTGTGACTTTAAGAACCCATTCACACCTGGTATTAACACGCAATCTGTTATCTGGATAATGACACACGATCATGGGCCTTTTCCATTTACACCCGTTATTTATAAACTTTCTTCTTGATTCTGCCTGCAGTTTGATGTGATTTAATTTACACCTTTCATCGACATGCTTATTCCCTATCCATATGAGATATCCTGATTCCGGTCACGTGCAATATTAAGTGTAAATGGGGTTTCTATAATTAATTCGGTAGACAGTGGAAAAATTAACAGGTTTTTATTTTATTTTGGGATATAGGCAATTATATTGTTAAAATGTTGAGTGTTTATAACTCTGCTTAACTATCATCCTAATATTGATCATCCTAACCATTGTCCTAATAGAGTGCTACAGGAATGAGTCCTTACTAAAACCACAAACAGCTAAATACATAATGTACTTCTAGATGCAGCGATAAAAAATGAAGGAAAATTAAAATACCAACCTCAACCTGCGTGCGCCAAACGTCCAGGTTTTTCCGCTGAGCTTTTGAGAAATGGTCCCATGCCTTTTGTTTGGAAGCAGCGTGGAATACAGACACAATCTCTTCAACTGTGGTGAGGAAGAAATGTGTAGATGTAGGGATGGGGGAAAGAAAGAGAAAGAAAGAGGAAAGAACAATTAAGTAATCTGAGGAAAAAAGAGATGTGTGTCTAAAGCATGTTTCAGACCTGTGTCAAATCTTATGGATGGAATTATTATGGAATAATCTATCTATCTTTGTCATAATTTACACACACACACACACACACACACACACACACACACACACACACACACACATATATATATATATATAGACACGTGACGCAGCAACACAGTCTCACTGCAGTTCGTGAAATAGTCACGAAATTTAATCTATTTGATTTGTGTACATAGACACGAATTTTCCTTTTTTCCGTGATGCTCAGCACGACTTTCATCCACAAATTTCCACTCCAGTCTTTTCAAAATAAAACGACTTAGTTAGGTTTAGGAAAAGATCGTGGTGTGGGTTAAAATAACCCCGGAAGTGCTTTAACTTAAGTACGGAAGTTATGTGACAAATAAATCAACTTTGACTTGTGGGGGACTCAAAACACCGGTCTCCTGGGCGAAAATCCTGTGAATTTTTTGGACCACCCGTCCACCCCGACCTCCTCCCTTTGTGGCGTTCGCCACTCTCGATACTTCTCGGTTCACAGTGACGTGGATTACATATGAATTGATTTCGTGCTGACCATCACGAAAAAAAATGTGAAATTCGTGTCTATGTACACAAATCAATACGTTAAATTATTTTCAGATTATTTCACGAACTGCTGTGCGACTGGGCTGGACACAAGAGGGTCCCATTGAAACTCATTTTTAGTGCATTTTAAACTTATTTGATCATAAAAAGACCACGTTGTAAACTCCTTCAAAGTGATACTCGAATATATTTCACCCTCATCTTGTCTTGATCAGTTTTAGTGCGTGTGCTTTTGATCATATTATTACAGCAAAGTTCCCACATTGGAAAAGTCGCCTTGACAGGTGCGTAGGATCAAAAACTCTTGACTGTGAAGAAACTGTGTGCAGGATTCTTTGGTTCTTAATGATATTTTATGATTTATAGATGAGTGAGTTATTAATGCAAGGAGAGGAGAAATAAACATGTTTCACTTTTCATCTACTGACATAAAGATTCTCCTCAGCTATTAGCCTGCACACACCAATAATTAATACTCTGTCCAAACGATTTCTACACAGCTCTTAACTTAAAATGGCGCAATTATTGGAGACACAGAAATGGTTGTTTTCTTGTGAAATTGGTTGTAATAGTAGGGCCCATGAGAGATACCTGGTTGCTTAGGAATAATGCTAAGAGCTAAAACTGGCAACTGTCCTTGAAATTGAAACGGTTTTATTGGAAGAGAATTTTTTCAGATAATAAACCATACTTTCACATTCATTTCTAAATATTGTGTACTGTAACTTAATGAGACCATCAATGAAAACATTAGCAGCATCTACTGCCCCCTAAACTGCATTTTACATCTCGTATCAGTCTAAATGTGCAGTTCTATGGTGTGAAGAGAGACTAAAATTGGAAATAGGATGTTGTTCTTTGAGTGCAAATTGCATGAAAGCTTACAGAGTTTTTGGCACTAGCAGATGGCAGGTTGACTTAAAAGCAAATGAAAGAAAACAACAAAAAAACTTTCATGTTTATTGTCTTCCCTAAGGCAAAGGAGAACACTTTTAACCAAAGAACAACATCTTCTGTGTGACAGAAAGCAATAGGGTTTATAGAAAACCTGGTTCTAATTTCGAGAGTCATTTGAGATATAAGACATAATGTTCAAAATGTTTACCAGCCAAACATGAAATTATATTGCAGTTGGGAGCCACGTGAAGTCTCAGTCATCTCTTTCTGCAACAATACTCACAGAGACAAATGTGCATTTGATTGGTGTTGTTTGTCATATACAAGAAGGCAACAAAAAGCCAACATCGACTGTTGTTTGCTCAAAGAAGAAAATGCAGCTCAGACGAGACAGATGAAACATATTATAAGACATGTGCGTAGACATTTAAGACATGGGATGGGTCAAACAAACAAGACTTTCAAGCAGGAGACCGATGTTCGTGTCACATGTGAAACTACAAGTAACGTTGACTTATTTTGACACAACAGTCATTAGTCACGTGACTTGTTGGTATAGTCAGTCCCGTGAGTCATGTCAGTCGCTAGTCACATGAGTCGTAAGTATCATCAGTCCTGTGAGTCACATGAGTCGTTAACATCATCAGTCATGTGAGTCACGTCAGTCGCTAGTTACATGAATCGTTAGTATCGCCAGTCCCGTGAGTCGTTAGTATCGTTAGTCCCGTGAGTCACGTCAGTCGCTAGTCACATGAGTCGTTAGTATCATCAGTCCCGTGAATCCTGTGAGTCATGTCAGTCCCTAGTCATGTGAAGTTAATGTCAACCACGACCGTTTCCTAACCCTAACTAAGTGGTTGTGTTGCCTAAACCTAACTTCCTGTGAAAACGGAAGTTGTTTTTGAAAGACACTGACCAACCGGTGGTATTTATTGAGTGTGTTGCATAGACCAAAGTCAATTAAAATACATACCTACATATACAGTAAAAACAGTCAGTTCTTTTCTTATTATTTCAGTTACACCAATTATTTCATAGATCTGTAATTATGTAAATCATTCTCCTATCTGTGATGAACTGTGTTTTCAGCGTAAAAGTCCTTTTAAAGAAACCCAAGCAAAGCCAGTAGGTATTAATTTAGAATCATAAATACTGAAGCATTCATACAATGACAAGATACACTCTTTTATATTTTTCCTGACCAGCTGCCTTCATTCCTCCTCTGGAGAGACCATTGTGGTGCTTTGGAGGTTATATTGTGAGACTACAGCTGAAGACACTGAACTCAGCATTTCATCTGAATAGATTCCCTCCATCACTCAATGCAATAACATTATAAAAGGCTTGCTGTTGAACTCCATGCATCTTGCCACCATCACACACTGCATCCTGTCTACTACTGAAATGTTCAGGGTTAAGTCTGCATCGGCTCCGAGGTACATTATGGTGTATTGATAATACCATTTCAGTCCAAGGCGTCCGCCTTTATGTTGTGGGTGTATATAAAGGCTCTTATATTGGACACTTCAGTTAAGCCTTAGAAAAATGTGTGTATATAAGTTGTATTAATAATGCATTTATTCCCAGACTACTTCAGTATCATTAGTCAATGGGGAATGGTGGACCGGAGCAATATACTACTTTGTCTCTATAATCACTGGCAGTATTCATGTTCTATGTTTGAATGTGTTTCATAATTAAAAATATCAAAATGTGTGTTTCTATGGGAACACATAGTTAAACGTCGGTGCTCCAGCTATATAGAAGATGTAAGTATGTATCTATAATTTTTTTATTGTTTTGATCAACAGATTCTCATCCCAACTCGTCACATACCGCCGCCTTGGCATCACGCCCCTTGGCGTACGATATTATCATGATATTTAAGTCACGAAACGGTCTTATTGGGATTTTAAACATTTTGCGATATGCTGAGTGTTGTGAATTGCGATTTATTACCTTTCTTCAACTACAAATTATGCAGAATGTCAACATCTGTTTTATCTAATAAGATACAGTTTTCACTCTGGTCATCTCAGTATTTTCATTCACATATCTTGAGGTCCTTTGAAAATGGCCAAGCCACTTTGGAGCGTTTTTTAGCATTCTTTCCGAAAAACTCACATGACATTGTTTGGGAACAATCGATTCCGTAGATTTTCTAGTCATATGATATCAGTATTTCGCTTTAAGACTGAGCGCGCTACAATCTATGAAAAACAGAGGAGCGGCTGGGCCCGCCGCCAGCATAAACATTAGTAGAATTTATGGCAAGGCTATTGACAGTATTACTTTATACTGTATTTTTTTTTTACAACATTGTTTATCGCACATATTTTCACAGCATGAGGATGTCTGTGTCTCTACTGCACAGGCTGAAAAAGTGAAATGAAAATGATCGCAGGAGGTTGTTAAGCTAGTAGGCAATATAGACCAATGTTTGACTCAAGTTAAATTTTTAAAGTTTTAAATATTTCAATTCAATAAATCCCATGGAAGTACAGATCAATCAATTGGCAAGTAGAAATCAAAATCTCATATTTGTCATTGTCTACATAGCCTGGAACTAGTCCAACGCAAGTATGGTAAGAGGCAAAAGGAGGATTTGCTCAGGAAAATAGTCCATTTTATAAATCAGAATTGACAAAACTACTGAAGAATAACTCTTGGCGAGAGTCAGAGGATATAAAGTCATTGAGAATTTTTAAGTGGCCAAAAAATTGGCAGAAAAAACAAAAATCCAACTGCAACAAATTGACTAAATTGCAGATTCCCAGTATATTTATACAGTACTAGTGCCAAACCATACTGGTGAGATATGCCTTGGTCTTGGCGGCCAAACTACAGAGCATCCTTTCTTCCACGGATGAAAGATGCGTGGAAAACTCAGAAAACAGAGGCAGACTTTAAATGGGCCTTTTCCTCCTCCTCTCTGGAAGCACTGAGTGGTGAAACAATCCCTCTGGTGAGAGCGAAGCACCCAGGAGACCTCCCCTATGTTTTTGATGGAAGGCAGTCAAGCCTAGCAAGCCATGTCAGAAACTAGCTGTGGTTAGGGCCACGACACATCCTGTGGTAGTAGCAATACTCCTGGTCAGGTTTTTCATTTTCCTTGCTAACAGGGACACAACCATAAGGTCTCGTATTCCCTGACCAGTTAGCAGAAACAGGTGTGAAATGGGAAGTCAGCGCTTTATCAAATGGAGGAATGCCTTAGAAGCAGTGGCAGGTCTGAGACAGCCTAATGGTGGTGCCAATATATAGAAGTCCTTTGATGGATAATGCTTGCTTTTCATGATTTTGGGGCATGAAATGTCAGCTAACCAAGAAATGGTGGAAATCCGACTCAGTCTACCTGGTAGGTGGTCCGTAACATTCAGTTACATTTTAAGGAATTTGTGCAACATCTGCACAAAGCTAGCCTCTGCAACACAGGGTGCATGACATCTACACAGAGTTTATACAATAAATTAAACTATAGTATGCAACCCCAGATGTCTACTGGATGCGGCTTTGGTCTGGTCAGCATTTCACATTTCTAGGGCTGCAACTAACGATTATTTTCATTGTTGATTATTTTCTCGATTAATCGATAAGTTGTTTGGTCTATAAAATGTCAGAAAATGGTGAAAAATGTTGATCAGTGTTTCCCAAAGCCCAGGTTGACGTCCTCAAATGTCTTGTTTTGTCCACAACTCAAAGATATTCAGTTTACTGTCACAGAGGAGTAAAGAAACAGAAAATATTCCCATTTAAGAAGCTGGAATCAGAGAATTTTGACTTTTTTTTCTTAAAAAATGACTCAAACCGATTAATCGATAATCACAACAGCTGGCGATTGATTTAATAATTACAACTAATCGATTAATCCTCGCAGCTCTAAACATTTCCATAGTGGATCAAAAGTTTTACTCGGCTCCTGGTCTTTTTATCAGCCGGGTAGAGAAAGAACGAGCCCGCTGCTGGTGTGCGTTCATCCCAGTATGAAACACACAGGCATCGTAGCTTCAGAGAGAGAGACATCACCTAAGCGACTTTCGGGTGTGTCGTCTTTCTAATTACGTATTTTCACGTCTTAAACTTCAACAGTTTTACAAAAAACTGTGACTTTCTTGACTTGCAAAATTATGTTTTAAATTTACAAATATCATATTGTGTGATTCATGGTGCAATTCAAACGGGATCAAAAAAATACTTGTCTCTCGCTGTTGATTACCATTCATATTTTTGCGAAATAAGGTCCCATGGTGGTCCATCGGACGGGGCCGGACTTTTCCTCTCTATTCACTCGATGGAGAGAGCTCCGGGACTTGGGAGGGTTACAATCCGAGTAACAAAACCTACCTTCTTACTTATCAATACTACCAGGTGTTCTACTCTAACTTTATCATAGCACGGCGCTGTTGGTAGTTGCGAGGCTCTGGGGACAACTGAAAGCAATCTGCACCACTCCTTCGACCCGAACACAAACTCCACGGAAGCACAAAAAAACAAAGTTATATCAAGGGAAGCCCGTCTTGCAAAACAGGAATGTGACCGATGTCGGGGTAAAACTAGAGTGGTGAAGCAAGACAGAGAGAGCGATCCAGTTGTCTTTGTAACAGCGGCGCCAACAATAAAAGCACTCAAGTTAAAAAGTTGTCCATTTCCACTTGAAAAAAAAGAAAGAAAAGAAAATCAAATCAGGGACAATGTCAAGAGCTTTTCAGTGAAGGTAATTCTCTTCAAGGTGACAGAAGTGATAATGCCTATAACAATGTGTCCTTGGATGGCGGTCTCTGACAAAAGCAGAACCCGGTTAAATATGGATGTGTCTTTTGTTCACAGGTGAGGTGTGTAAAACTGCCTCATGGGAGACCAATCCCGGTGTTGACATTTGCATGGGTGGAAACTACGGCGAGCGAAAGACAAACTCATGAATAGATATAAGTGTCTGTATGGATTATTGTGTTGGATGTGGATGGCCTTTAATGAGAGAGAAACACAGAAAGAAAGAGAGTGACTGACGGAGAGAAATAGAGACATATAATGAGAGAGAGGCAAAGAAAGAGAAAGTTCTTGGAGGTTGTAACCCGCTTCACTCTGCCCTTTTGAAACCAGTTGCATGTAGATATCAATACAAGCAAGCTAATCAACATGCATCAAGGATCTCAGGGGACGGATACTCACTATTGTTGCTTTCTGCCATTCAACTAACCATTCATAGTTTGTTGTTCCTTTTGTCATGTAACACATGTTGAATACATTGTAATGCGTCAGATATAATGGAAAAAGGAGAACAAAGTGTTGAAGGGCAGTGTAACATAAAGATAAACAACATGAATGAATGCCTTGAATCCCCAAAGACTGTCCATATAGTAGTACAGTGCAGTACTTTATCATGTATCTTGTGTAATAATAATGAGTGCTTTATATTGTATAGCAAAATACTATCTGTCTCTAGAGGGTTGAAGAACAGAGGGTGTTGTATAGGGGTGACCCGAATGCTTCGAAGCTTCGACCGTTGCCATGGTAATTAACCTTCAAATCAGTATTTGAATGCTTGTTTTTTATTTTGTTATATATATATATTAGGGCTGTCAAACATTTTTATCTGTTCAAAATGTACCTTGAAGGGAGATTTGTCAAGTATTTAATACTCTTATCAACATGGGAGTGGGCAAATATGCTTGCTTTTTGCTAACAACACAAAACAATGACAGATATTGTCCAGAAACTCTCAAAGGTACTGCATTTAGCATAAAAAATATGCTCAAATCATAACATGGTAAACTGCAGCCCAACAGGCAACAACAGCTGTCAGTGTGTCAGTGTGCTGACTTGACTACGACTTACCCCAAACTGCATGTGATTATCATAAAGTGGGCATGTCTGTAAAGAGGAGACTCGTGGGTACCCATAGAACCCATTTTCATTCGCATATCTGGAGGTAAGAGGTCAAGGGACCCCTTTTAAAATGGCCATGCCGGTTTTTCCTCACCAAAATTTAGCTTAAATTTGGAGCATTATTTAGCCTCCTTTAAATATTGTATTTATGTATAATCTATATATGTATATATATACTTTTGCTCACTATTGTATTTATCATTAATGTAAAGAGAGAGAAAATGTTGGTGAGTGTATGTGTGAAAACTGTGGGGTTAGAGCGTATTTATGTCATGGTATTTCTCTCTGGGTATTTGAGCATTTGATATGCCGTGTACAGAGCGATGACCTGCGATAAAACGCCAGACTGCAGAGTGTCATGGGAATTGCTGCAGTGTAGCGCGGTCGATTGCACCTGTTACCAAAGTGTAGCAATAACTGAATGGTAAATTCTGTATGATGGGGGTGTTGTTCTCCGTCGGACACGGGATAAATTGTTTACTGAGTGCGTGTGTGTGTGATTGAAGGGAAAAACGCTCATTGAGCCCACATGCTACTTAACCTGTGAACTCACTGGTAATAATATCCGGTTTCTGTGACTGGTGGTCAATTTTCCATGTTAAGACATAATTTGCCAACACATTCTGGCCTTCGTCACGAGTCAAGTAGGAACAAAAACAACAACATTTAAAATCCAACATTACTGAAAATCATGAAGGAAACATTTGTTGTTGAATGTAAAACATGTTCCCTCTGAATAAACTGTATTTCTGTGGTGCTTAACATATTCCCAGACAGACATTCGGTGTGTTCATTTCTAAGTATACTTGACGTACAGTTTGGTATACTGTATGGTTAAAGCTTTCATGACTCTTGTCCTGAGTTTCCCCTTTTACACAAGCATGAACTGTGGAGTGAAGCATAACAAATTAGTTGAAATCAAAGATCCTTTTATTTTGTCCCCAAATGGCTCTGGCAAATTTCAAAGGCTTGCTCATTAATGTTAAGTACGTCACCAGTGACTTCAGTTAGATTTTTTGATTTTGATCTGTTTTTTTAAGTGTTGAGGTGCTACAGTTGTGATAATTGCATCAGTAACACTTTATATTAAGGCTGTCAAAGATAACGCGATAAAAACCCCTTAACGCAAATTTGTTTTAATGCCACCACTTTCTTTAATGTAACTTGCGATTTCATGATTGTAGCAGGCTCAGTTTTAAAGTTAGAGTGAAGGTACTGGTATCATATGAAACTACAAAAAACCTAAGGAATTATTGGTACCAATCATGTCATACTAGCTTTTCACAATGGAGGTTAAATAACGCTTCAAACTTACGCTAAATTTTGGCGAGGAAAAACTGGCATGGCCAATTGCAAAGGGTTCCCTTGACCTCTGACCTCAAGATATGTGAATGAAAATGGGTTCTATGGGTACCCACGAGTCTCCTCTTTACATACATGCACACTTTATGATAATCACATGCAGTTTGGGGCAAGTCATAGTCAAGTCAGCACACTGACACACTGACAGCTGTTGTTGCCTGTTGGGCTGCAGTTTGCCATGTTATGATTTGAGCATATTTTGTATGCTAAATGCAGTACCTGTGAGGGTTTCAGGACAATATTTGTTATTGTTTTGTGTTGTTAATTGATTTCCAATAATAAATATAAACATACATTTGCATGAAGCAGCATATTTGCCCACTCCCATGTTGATAAGAGTATTAAATACTTGACAAATCTCCCTTTAAGGTACATTTTGAACAGATAAAAAATGTGAGATCATTTTGTGATAAATCACGATTAACTATTTTAATCAATTGAAAGCCCTAGTGCATGGTAATGACAGAATGATTGAATATGAGTATGAATATAAGTCACCCTGTGTGTGCTGCGTTACATTTAAAAATGTAATATGCAGTTACAAATCTCTTATAAAAAAGGCTAACACATAATACTGGATCCATAAAAGGTATATTATCTGAAGCTAATACCTTTGCCATCCTGAAACTACATAGACATGTACTGTGTAACTGAGCAGAGAGGACTCACACTGAGCCAGTATGGTGACCATCGCTGTCTTGAACTTGTCTTTGGCCTCCTCCACCTCCTTCTCGTGCTGACTCTTCTCGCTCATCAGCCGGCGGATGTGGCCATTGGACGACTGGATCATGGAGTAGAAGTTGTTGGCGTTCCTTCGGTTGACTTCCCCTCGTTCCAGCCAGGTCAGGAGAACACGCACCGCTTCGGGAAACTTATTGTCATCTAAGGAAGAAGGGAGGAGTCAATATGAGCACAGTGAGATAAAAAGGAAATTTCCCTCAGTATAGTCACTGTTGTCTGGGCAGAAGTGACGGAGAAAGGAGTCTACATAAGAAAGGTTGTAAAAAAGTGCCGCCTTTACAAACTCTCAATCATTTCACCAAAATAGGAAGTGAAAAGGGAGGAAAGGAGAGAATGAAATCGATACCACAGAGGTACAATAACAGAGCGGCCTCTGCCAACTAAAGTTTTATCTGGCCAAAAAGAGACAGAAGGAAAGAGTTAGAGTCATCAGGATCAAAGAAGAGCTGCCTCTGCAAAGTTACTCTGATGATCAGCAACATGCAGGAGGCAACAAGTTCAATATCAACCCAAAATACAGAAAACATTTCACAACATACACACTAGGGCTGGGACAATACACTATACGCGTTTTTTAAGTATTGCGATTCGATATTATGATTTATTGCGATTTATGTTAACTTTTTTAACACTAGATCAATAGTAAAAAGTTGAATCATACACTTCTAGGGACTTTTAATTTGAAAAATATCTAAATTAATACATTAAAATGTTTGATTTTCAGCATGTATGTAGTCAGAGATGTCCTGAAGTTTTTCCAGCAACCCAAAAATCAAAGAATAAAGACATTTCCCTCACAAATTAGTGGTATTTTCTTTTTAATTTATAAGGGACATGTAATGTTTTATACTTCTGGCGAATACAATCCAATCAATATTCCATGGTCAGCTCCGTTTGTTGTATTTAACATAAATGTCAGTATATGGGTGCTCTACAGTGGTAGCGTCGGCCCATTTGACCACGGAGGTTCAAGTGGCGGCTGGCTTGACCGCACGTTACCGCAATACGATAAAGTTTTGTGTCGATGACAGAGTTAGCATGCAGCTCTAGCCATGATGTCTAGCTCTGCTTTCCTGGCAATTTGTGAAACCCAAAGTGTTTCCATACTTTACTGGATGTGTAGTGTTTACCACTTTGGATTTAAAATGTGAGGGTTTAAGTCGTATCCACACAGACCCCCTGCCGTTTTCTTCTTTTTTGTTTTGGCTTGTTGCGGTTTGTTTTGGTTGACGTATATGGAACGGATATGACGTCACGTTACTCAGACTACAACGATAAAAGCGGTAACTTCATTCTACCTCCTCAAAGACTCAAATGAAGCAAATATATCGATTCTGGCCATAAAAAATTGGTTTCAAAATCATAAAATCGATTTTCTTTCCATCCCTATCTGGAACCATTTGATGATCAGCGTCATGCAGGAAGCAACAAGTTCAACATCAACCCAAAATACAGAAAACATTTCACAACATACGCACACACAAGAAAAGTGGGTTTCAGAAAAGAAGACAAGTAGCAACTCAACTTTCATCTAAAGCATCCAGTAGTCATATAAAGCTCAATTTAATTAATGTTTGTGCATTATTTCAATGTTTGCACTAGCTGTCTTAGCAACATCTATTGGAGTTGTCTCTTCAGGTCCCACGTAGGAGTGTCGGGAAAGAAAGAATGAGGACATGAAGATGATGAGATGAAAATAACTTCAAGAACTCGCTGTCATCTCGGGATGAAAGGATCAGAACGGATTAAATAAATGATCGAGAAGGAAAAATTATCATTTCTATACGCTGAACATAAAAGAGCAGGAGGTTAAATAAGAGAGAACGGCGTTGGGGTAAAAATCAATCAGCTCCCGTCTTTCCTATAAATATCTTCGGTAAACAACCCGCGCCAAATGCCTACAGAAGAGGTGAGCCGGGTGTTATACGGTATAGCCGCTGTTTACAGAGCTCAGGTTGTTTAGCAGTGCTGCTGCTTTGTCTGGTGAATAATCAGATGATGTCGGGAGACTTTATTGATTTCTATTGTTATTATTCCGCTGTGGTTGGTACGTCCTCTGTTGCCTCGCTGGGCTGCTTACAAGTCAGAGGAGCATAGGAGGGAATACGCTCCCACACGTCAGTATACAACACACACAAACACACCAACAGAGAGTGGTGCACATGCATCATGTACATACACATAAACTTTACTTAGCGTCTTTACAGATTGAACAGCTGGTGAGGTTTATATTTATTTAAGCCAGGTTCTACAGATGCTCTCAATTTCTCACTGTCTGTCTCAACCACACGCACTCACGCAGGCACGCACGCACGCACGCACGAACGCACGCAGGCACGCAGGCACGCACGCATGCACGCACGCACGCACGCACACAGTGGGGTCCATCAGACGGCCTGCATGACTGATGATCTATCACAGCAACAGATATTGAATCAAGGTGTTATCTCATGAATCCCCGAGGTGTTCCTGTTTGTTTATAGGCAGACTCGGGTCTCATAATACATGGCTCCCTGCAGCGGCATTATTAATAGACAATCTGGAGGAATATTAGTGGTATTCGATCACTGACAACGGCCAGAGGGGCCAGATAGATTCAGATTTTCATTTAATGGGTCTTCAGCTGAGGCAATACCTGAGCATAAAATACACAAATTCAAATATAAGAATGTCTTAGCAGAAATAAATACCCCCATTAGAAAACGTCTCGCAGTCTTTGTTTCTCTGAGTTTTTCTCTTTATCCATAAGTCAGAGCTATTCTGACAGGAACAGATGGGACGGTGACTTAAAACTTGCAGAAAATGATCCAGAACATAATTATTTTACCAGACAAAGGGATACTATTTTGCTGCAAAGTGTGTCATTGAGTAAACAAAGAGGTCTGTGAACAGCTGTAAGAAAAAGACTGTGAAACATCCCAGTAAACGGTGCTGCATTTTCAGCAGCAATATCAGTTTCTTGTGAAATCACCCACTTTTCTCAATTAATTTTGTTCTGCCATGCCTTTTATTTCTCTATTCAAACACATTCAAAAGTTAGGGCTGTCAAAGTTAACGTGATAATAACGTGTGAACACACATTTGTTTTAACACCACTAATTTCTTTAACGCATTAATGCATTTTGCGATTTTAAATTACCTGTTAAAAATCTGACGGGTAGCTGATATTTCGGAGGGTGTAGCGGGCTCGGTTTTAAAACTGCTGAAGATAATGGCATCATATGAAACTAAATCTAAGGAATCCATAGATGTCATACTAGCTTGTCGCGAAGGAGGCTAAATAACGCTCCAAAGTTATTCTAAATTTTGGTGAGGAAAAACTGTCATGGCCGTTTTCAAAGGGGTCCGTTGACCTCTGACCTCAAGATATGTGAATGTAAATGGGTTCTATGGGTACCCACGAGTCTCCCCTTTACAGACATGCCCACTTTATGATAATCACATGCAGTTTGGGGCAAGTCATAGTCAAGTCAGCACACTGACACACTGACAGCTGTTGTTGCCTGTTGGGCTGCAATTTGCCATGTTATGATTTGAGCATATTTTTTATGCTAAATGCAGTACCTGTGAGGGTTTCTGGACAATATTTGTCATTGTTTTGTGTTGTTAATTGATTTCCAGTAATAAATATATGAATACATTTGCAAAAGGCAAGCAAATTTGCCCACTCCCTTGTTGATAAGAGTATTAAATACTTGACAAATCTCCCTTTAAGTTACATTTTGAACAGATAAAAAACGTGCGATTAATTTGCGATTTATCTTGATTAACTATGGACAAATCACACGATTAATTGTGATTAAATATTTTAATTGATTGACAGCCCTATCGAAGATATAATGTGACTTAAACAATGAAATAAAAGTTGGCCCAATCAGTAGAGAATGGAAGTGAAGTTCAGGAAAAAATGACCTTTCCTCCATAAATCTGACAAATAGACGAGAATGTTGGTTGTTAAGTGGTGAATTAGCAGATAAATCAGGTATCTACATAAAAAGGCATACAATTATCATCTACACTCCAGATCTAGTGGATCTCTTGAGCTATTTTAGGGCAAGTGCCTTCCTAGCTTTAATGTTACAGTAAAGACGAAGGCTGAGGACAGAAATGTCACCGGGGATCAACAATGAATCTCTAGCGACTGATGTTTGATTACATTGAGAATTTAAAACGCTCAACAAGATATCCTCACATCCCAGAGGCCCCTTCAGCCCGCCCTCTCCTTATATGTGCTCTGAACACTGATGGGAACTACACTCAACCACACATGGCATTTAAATATTTTAAATTACAGTATGCAGTCAAGGAATATGATTAACAAGTATCAAGTCACTTTAAATTCTCAGTAGGAGGCAGAAGTACAAGACACTCAAATGAGAAAAAGTCTGCAGATACTGAAATGTCAAGTGTGTTTAGATTACCGTCACTGCTGGCTCTAAATAAATTTAGGATAAACTTAAACATATTTTCCTCCCTTCATGGGACTCCATATTTCAATGTTCTGCACCAGGTTGCATTTTGAACTGGTAAATATTGAAGTTATTTCAAGTTGAAAGGATTAGTTGATTATAAGATTAGTCAAGCAGCAGCAGCCTTCATCGTCTACACAAGACGCGTTCAGGCACAGGATTGGGTGTAGGTCATCCGTGTTTTGGCAGCGCTCTGAGCCCAATACACAATCACTGTATTTATGCGCGTAAAAAGAAGACAATAGACGGGGTCGCGTTTAGACATCTAGTTCCGTTCTGTTCAAATGGAAACGCCCACTCAGCTGTTGCAAAAAGCAGTGACGTAGGTTACCAAAGAAAGCTAATCGAAGCTAATCAATAAGGTTATGTATAATGTGAACGCTAGCACTAGCTGGGTCAAAGTTAGCTGTGCTACGTTTGGAAATAACTGAAAGGGTTAGTTGGTAATGTCCACATGCTAACATGCTTACAATGATAATCCATGCTATATATTTTTATTACCCAGCTTTGTTTAATACTCGATTCTTATTGGCCAATCATGGCGTTCTGTGGTCTGTTATTTCATTAAAGCGGACCGTTGCTATGTATGACAGACCGTTGCTATGGACACAGTTCTGATGTTGGACTCTGGAGCACCATTTTTGTGTCAAATTATTGATTTCTTAAGTAAGTAGCTGTGTAATAAGTGGGATAATGTACAGCTAGCGGGTCAATGTTGTGAAATAAACCCCTTCAGGACGATACAAGACATTTCTATTGCACAACAATGACCGGCTTGCTGTACATTATCCATTAAATGTAGATTAGCATGCTAACATTTCCTAAGTAGCACAAATCACAACGTACAGTTTAGGCTGACCAAAGTATTGGACAAATTAAAATGCTGACCTGATGGTGGCGCTAAATGAAAAGTCAGCGGATCACCAAAGTTATTATAATTCATCCTGAGGGGGTACATGATTGTCCGTGCCAAATTTCATGGCAATCAATCCAGTAGTTGTTGAGATATTTCAGTCTAGACTAAAAGTGGTGGATCGACCGACTGACATTGTTTGTCTACCAACCTTTGATCTTGTCTCCCAGCTCGCTGCACTCGTGCTCCGAGTAGTGGACGATGGGAGGAGGGGAGGGCGGCCGGAGGCGATCCTCCTCCATCTTGCGCCGGTGCCTCTCCTCTCTGGCCAACATGCGCTGGTGACACTCCCACTCGTAGAAGTCGTCTCTGGCCTGGGCGAAGTCCACGTGGAGACGGCCGGAGTCTTTTTTGTCTGTGCTGGAGCCCAAACGGATACGGTAACCTGCGGGAGAGGAAGGAGAGGTGATATGTTAACAAAAAAAAGGTGAGGTCTGGGGGAAAAAGATGGACTGTAGAGATGGAGAGAAAACTGAGGACATGAAGGATGAGACATCTCATTGATTGGATGAGAGTGGCAACAGGGTGAAATATCAATGTCTATCAACACCTACACGGATTCAGATGTAGAGTTAATAGACAGAGATAAGCACAGACAGAATGACAAGCACAAATAGGCAAAAGACTACATTCACACACACACACACACACACACAAGGTTAAATTGATCAACTTGTCCTTATTTTCCTTCAGATAGAAAGGAACCACCTGATCTACATATCCTCTTTGTTCTCACCATGTGTCCTGTAACTGCAGCCAGGTGTATAGACCGACACGTAGCAAGTCACTCCAGCTTTTTATTCTGTATGCACGAGTGTGAGACACTAATTACAGCGGCAGCCCTGGATCACCTCGCCGCCTCCCACCTGACACTCAAAGCTCGTTCCGCTGCCTGTGCGTGGGTGTCAAGTGCAATCACACTCGTTTTGTTAATTGATTGGTCTGAATGATCTGTGAGAACGATGGGTTGTTTACAGCACAGTGTGAATTCACAAACTAGGAAACAAGCTGAGAAAGCCCAGGGCAAGCCTTTTCCTCCAAACACATACAGTACAGTACGTACGAACACTCTCATCGGAGGGAAAGCGGAGATGAAGCTGGATGTCGGCGCGAGCAGAAGAAAGGTGTGAGCTTTGGGTTGTTTCACAGGTCTGCTCTCCCTGCTCACGGCTCTCGCTTTTGCTTCAATATTTCATAAAGGAAGACCTCAGTGTGCCGAGGCTGCTGTAGTAGTGTTGCGTATGTGTGTGTGTGTGTGTGTGTGTGTGTGTGTGTGTGTGAGGGTGTTTTGGGAGAAGAGGCCAGAGTGTTACGGGAAGTAGTATTTATGAGAAAGCTACATAGGTCTGTCATCTGGCTAATATATGGACTTATAGCTCCGTTCGTACTGTAGGGAAGAGGTGGATGAATTCACACACACACCTACACACACACATTAAATAATGCAGAGGGTATTATTGCGGTGGCTGGTCTTTTAAATGAGCTTTGTGAAGAGGGAATATATGGTCTGCAATTCACATAGAGAGATTTAAGGCATCTGTGCAGGAGGAGCTGCTGGAGGAGCTGCTGGTTGGAGATAAAATAATGAGAAAAAAAAAATCATAAGCTGGTGTCACATGACAAACAGAGAGGCCGCTTCCTCTCTAGGAGCAGTTAAAGCAGCATCCCATTGGCCGGAGGATTTTAAATGTGAGCAAATTCATTTGTGCCTTGGTGTGACCCTGAGAGAAATCAATAAAAGCAGATGACACTGTGAGTCAAGCAGCATAGAGCTCAGTCAATAACTGAATAATACAGACATTGTTAGACTACTTGGAGGTCTAGTAAAGACACGGTGTAGCATTAACTGATGTGTTATATCAGTGTTGAACCAAGTCATGGCCAAGACCAGAGCGTATCGAGACCGAGACAAAACCAAGACTTTGAGGGTTTGGACCAAGTCGAGACCAAATCCAAGGCAGGGCGAGTCCAACACTGCATGACACACGATAAAATGTGGAAACCATAGGCGATCTGAAACATTTATATAAAAACACCCACAGAAAACAAATGAAGATACATCTTCATTCACCTCTTGTATTGCCATTAGGGCTGTCAAAGCGATAATAACGCGTCAACAAAAATACGTTTTAACGCCAATAATGTATTTAACGCATTAACGCAATTTTTAATTAACCTCTTACAAGTCCGACGGGCCACCGAAAACCTGAGGAATCCATTGGCACCAACCATGTCATACTAGGTGGTCGAGAAGTGCTTAACATGCTCCCAGACAGACATTCGGTGTGTTCATTTCTAAGTATACATGCCGTACAGTTTGGTATACTGTATGGTCAAAGCTGTCATGACTCTAGTCCTGAGTTTCCCCTTTTTAGCAGAGAAATAGTTATTATGAATGTGAAGATGCATCCGTGCACGTTTCAACTTGAGTAAAAAGATACTGCCCATGCCCAGCCTTTATGACTCAAATTATTGAACGTAATAAAGACGGGAAAAAGGAGACGGTTGTGAAGAATAATGACAGAAAGGCCCGATGAGTACCGAGTCTATGTAAGCTGTCAAGTTTCTAATGCCGGTGGAGATGTTTAGTAGTCGTCACCTTCTCAGTAACACACATCCAGCAAAGCCATCTCCACTATGAACCTTCTGCTCATCACCAAGGCTGCTCTCCATCAAAGAAAAACAGAAAAATGTAAACAGCGATTACAAGGCTCCTATTCTGTAATGAGTAAAGGTCACCTGGATGTAACTCGAGTTCTGTAAGTACGTTCTTAGTGCGTCGTCGCTCTGTATCACAAGGTTAATGGAAGAAAGTAAACACAGTTACTGTGGGGAATATAATTAAAAAATGAGATGGCCTGATAATGCATCTACTATAAGTAGCCGTACTTCACCTGTACATCTGTTCACAAAGCTTCATTAATCCCTTACGATAGAGAATCTTTTACAATTGCGATAAAGGGTGCAAGAGGATTTTGACCTGATAAACTGCAGCTAACTTACTCCATTTACACAATGGAGGATTTATGTAGCAAGTGCAGAACAAAACATCCATAAGGACCATAAAATATATCAGGTAACACTGAACAAAAGAGAAAGACAAAACTGCAGTTGCATACATTCAAAGTCATGTAGTTCAGTCTCCTTAAAAAGATGTTCCCATACAACGCAACTGAATTGTGAATTACCTTTCGAGGGAAATGTATTTTGTTGCGGATAAAATTTGTTTTTGACGTATCACGAATATGTTTGTAACAATAGTCCGCGAAAGTCTGTGTATGGAGGACGTCGGGGTGGTGGATGGGTCACCAAAAGTCAGCGTTCATATCTTTTAATCATGATGTTTTTTTGTACTAAACCTAACCAAGTAGTTTTGCTGCGTTTTCGTTGTGTTTGGTTTCAATTTACAACATTAACCACGTGTTTTAAACTGTTTAAAAGATCAACTGTAATCTGGGAGAAAATACTCAAAACGTAATTGAGAATGCAGTTTAGTTGTATTGGACGTAATTTTGTAGGAGACAGAGTTGCAGCCTTGAGGCCCTGACACACCAAGCTGACGGACAGTTTGGGGCCGTCGGTGAGCGTCTGTCTGCCTAGTTTTTTCGGTGTGTCCCGCACCGTTGACTCTAGCCTGCCCGTGTCGGAGTTTTTTCGGCCGATTCAACATGACGAGAAGAGAAACAGAAGTGAGGAAAGCAAGCCAACGAGTAATATTTTCACAACGACATGGCCATCTGGAATGAAGCTAAGTGGTGAGTGAGAGTGCTGTGAAAATGGTCGGCAAACGCTGTTTTATTTCATGTACGCATCATAACAACGGCTTGCATATCCGCTGTCCGCCGTCTTCCTGTTTCCCCTTTTTTAATGATGAATACAGACTACTGCCACCTGCTGGTGTGGAGAGTTATTTCATCTCACGCATGTGCAGAACGTATGTGGTAACTGGCCGTTGGCTGTAGTCTTTGCGGTGTGTTCAAACTGTTTGGCCAAGACAAAGGCAAAGACAACTGGTGGCCTTCGTCGCCGAAAGGATGGTCGCCGATATAATACTGGTTTCCAGACCTGCACCACTCTCTTGTTCCTTCAAGTACATATCCAGTGTTGTTCACTTCCAAACTATTTGTATGGAGTGAATCTGTCTGTCCAACCATGCTCCCCCCCACCCCCCCGAAATCTATTTATCCATCTGTCAAGTGGTCCTGAGTGGAGTGACTGTGTGAAGCTGGAGAATTGTAGTGCTGAATGATGGATATCAGCCCTTTCATTTCCATCAGAGTAAAGGTTAATAGCTCATCATTCTTTCTCCACCTGAGGTGAAGGAGTGCCGGGGCACCGGTAGCAGTGGACTGACAATACAAGGGGTCTCTACAGATTCAATATTGTCCAAGCGGGTAAGAAAGAAAGCTGTTATCCTCTGACCTTTAAGCCCAATGTAAACCAATACATACCTAAAAACAAGGTTGGAGGTTTGTTGGGGTTTCCATTGCACAGCAGTGAGGGTTCAGGATAAAAACAACAAGCTATAAGTGTGACAGAAGGTTTACTGGACAGAAAAACGTTCCTTCTGGTATAAAAGACAATCAAATACCACACAGGGTGGTATTTTTTACTTGAGAAACTGGTTTTAGAGTGAGTATCTTACCAGAGAGGAGGAGAGCTTTGTCCACAGTGAACTCCTCAGCAAAGCGGATATGGCAGAAGTTTTTCTTGCTCTTTCTGATGGCAGCAATTTCCCCACACTGTCCGAAGATCTCCACGATGAGCTGCTCAGTGGCGTTCTCGGGCAGACCGCCGACAAACACCGTCTTACACCCGGGAGGGCGTTCCCTCGTGGCCGGAGGCGGAAGGTCTGTCAAACATGGAGAAGAAAAAGAAAAGAAACAAAATTATTTCAATTGAAGTCGCAACTGTAGTTCCAACCTTCCACTAGGGCTGAGCGATATGGCCTCAAATCTTCTATCACGATATAGGTCATTTGATATCTCGATAGCGATATACGTACATCACGATACAGCATGTTTTCTGGTATTTCAATAAATAAATAGTCTTTATGAAACAACCACATGGTCAAGCCTATTTCGGTATACTCCTGTGTGAGTTATGACAAATGAAGCGTACTAAGTATTTTCTCATTTTAAGAACACAATAGTTTTAAGTGAAATTATCGAGAAAAAATAAATAAACATAGGCCTAGCCTATATCGCGATAGAAACGATATAGAAAAATATATACCATAGACATTTTTAGATCGTTTTTTGACTATATATTGCCCAGCCCTAGCTTACACAGCATAAATTCAGCTCCAGGAAATCCACCCAAAGTATTCAGATTACAATTGGTTGATTGGCAATCAATCAGTTTTAAGACTAGTTTTAATCATGAAAGACATCAGAATATTCAGGGTTATTTCGGGTAAAGCCATATGGATTCAGTCTGCTTTCCAATGTCAGTCCAGCTAAGTGAGTTTGCTTCCCATGAAGTCAATAATTTTCTCTTTCAACTGTATTTAACATGATGTCAACAATCTTCCTTCCTCCATTCAATCAACCAACAACAAAACATTCTTCAGCTCTTCTAACTCCCACAGCTTCAACTGTTCATACACGATTTACTCCAACTGCTTTCAGTGCTTACACTCATACTGACATTTTAGCAGCAAGCACTCGTCTGCCTTTTCTAGTTCGATATAAACCCGAGAATAGCTGAAACAGCAGAGGTAATCATGAATATGTCTCTTCCCTCCCTCAGCCAGTCAAGAACAGGTGTGTACATTATATATAACACTGTAACATGGCCATCAGATGCATCAAACTGAGTGCTTTAAAATTACTCTATATTTAAGCCACATTATACAAATGGATGATGAAAATTCTACCTCTAAAAGCAACTCCCAGGTGCTGCGAAACAGACAGGATCTGAGCTACACAACCTCCTTTTCCTTAAGTCCTCTAGAAGCACCTTAAAGTCTGATCTGACATGGAAAGGTAGCCAAGGAAGGGAAGGGAAAACTGGCGTAATATGGTGAAATTTTCTAGTTTTAGCTAAAAACTCGCCCTTGCTGGAGCATTCTGAACCATCTTAATACTTTAAGTATTAGCATGCAGCAGCACTGACAACAGAACGTTACAATAATCAAGTCTGAATGAAACAAAAAAACACACATTGGGGTCTCAGCCATGGATGGAAAATACCGTTATATTATGCGTAAAACATTTTGGTGACCTGCGCTTGCGATGGCGTTGGGATACAACTGTGATTACGTTAGATATTTTGTTTTGTAAGACTTTATCAGGTGCAATGGATAAATCCCATTGGCTTTTTGCTGAGGGAATCAAGGTGACGCTAACTTCCTGGTTGGCCTCCAAAAATACATCATCCCTGCACCACTCTATCACCTGCAACCTGCCGAGTGCTGAGTCTCTAATGTCAAACTTGATGTAAACCTATGTCTATGGCTATGTTCCAAATTGCATACTTTTAGTACATACTGCAGCTGCCCTTACAAAGTACATACTGTAGTGCAGTATGCATACAATTGGGACTTACTACTCATAACGTCATAACATTTCGCCTTGAACTTTGACCCTCTTGCTCATATATCCTATATATACTGCAAAATGTGTGCGGATGTAGTAGGACATCCTGGTATTTTTGGCAAACTGCATTTGACATACTGTGTATTCGGACATACTAAATCTTTTTCTGGCATACTAAATAGTACGGGTAGTGTGGGTACTGGAACGCACAATATATTCTTAGATAAGTAGGGCGAAGGCCGAGGAAAGACTTCTCTATGACCGTACCATGATGGAAATATAATATAACATGGAACAATACGCTTGAGTCACTTTTATATTGCAGAGATAATCACGTCAAGCCATCCCTAGCATGAAAATCCAATCCTTCTGTCCGGAGAGAGGTTGATCCTTTTGTGTCGATCGCTCGAAGCATGAAGGACGTTACTGACTGAACAAAGATAAATGTTGACTGATCTAATCTCAGAAAGAGGAGGCTTTCCACGGATGATATGAGTGACTGGTTCAGTCTGCACAAGGGGAAACTGGGAAATTGATTGATGCTAAACCATCTGGGCTTTAATGTTAGCACTGGTATCTAGCCTAGACAAGATGGTATAAAACATAACTCAAGTTTAGTGATGCTGTGGTTGACATATTTAATGTGTCCTCATATATAAATATGATGGATAGAATATTAGAAAACCCTCTCTGTATAACACAATACAATTATACAGCAGCACAAACTACACACCTCAAAAATTACCATAAACGCCTCGCCAAAACAATTTCAACAAAAATGAACATTATAACCATCCTGAAGATAGAATTTATCGCAGGACTGTTGTATAAGACTGTGTTAGCTTTAGCTAAGTGTACCTAATAAATTGGCAACTGAGTGCATTTTTTAGGTAAGAAATAGATATTACAGATATGACGGTGATTGAATGTGAGCTTAAAATATAAAAACTAAAATAAAGTTAAAGATTGGTCCAAAGCAAAAAAAATACTAGGGCTGTCAAAGTTTACGCGATATCATAGTGGCGTTAATACAAATTTGTTTTTAACGCCACTAATTTCATTAACGCATTAACACAACTTGCAATATTTAATTAACCTCTTAAAAGGTCTGACGGGCGTCAATCTTTCAGTGTTTGTAGCGGGCTCAGTTTTAAAGCCAGAGTGAAGATAGATGGCATCATTTGAAACTAGAAAAACCAAATGAATCCATTAGTCATGCCATACATGGCCAACCATGTCATACTAGCTTGTCGCATGCTAAATTTTGGTGAGGAAAAACTGGCATGGCCATTTTCAAAGGGGTCCTTTGGCCTCTGACCTCAAGATATGTGAATGAAAATGGGTTCTATGGGTACCCACGAGTCTCCCCCTTTACAGACATGCCCACTTTATGATAATCACATGCAGTTTGGGGCAAGTCATAGTCAAGTCAGCACAATGACACACTGACAGCTGTTGTTGCCTGTTAGGCTGCAGTTTGCCATGTTATGATTTGAGCATATTTTTTATGCTAAATGCAGTACCTGTGAGGGTTTCTGGACAATATTTGTCAGTGTTTCGTGTTGTTAATTGATTTCCAATAATAAATATTTACATATGTTCTCATAAAGCAGCATATTTGACAACTCCCATGTTGATAAGAGCATTTGAATCGATTGACAGCCCTAGTTTTAGTATAAGGCTTAAACAATTATAGTCTGGTTAAGTGAACTGAGCTACAGCTTAAAATATAACACCAGAAAGGATTTGAATTCTTCCAGCAGCCCATCATAAAAAGTAAAGTGACATTTGCTGACTGACGGAACAAATTGGACAGCAGTTATGTGAAAAGTACCTCAAGCAGAGCTGAAATGTTCGACTCATTCATGTACACTTTGAGCTGCTGAAACCACTTTCCCATGGCTATAAAGCTGAGGCCTAAATCATACGACTTCCCATCAATCATCTCCTAAATTAAGAAAAAAACACAGTGTACTTTTCATTCAGTGCTCAAAAGGTTGGACATGAAATTTTAAATTATGGGCCCAAGAGGAGCCGTTATCCAGTCCTGTAGCTTTAGTGCTGGAGAGCCTGTAGCAAAGTTATGGTAAAACACATCAATGCTACTTTATGGCTTTGTCCTCCTCATGTCACAGCTTGCTCTGGCACATGGCCCAAACGCCTTTGTCCCCTGACCTTGGCGATGATTATGGCATTAAAACTGGAACATGCACACACTCACGGCTGCTCTCTAACTCACATACTCAAAGCCAGAAAACACACGCACACACAGACACACACACACCAACGCTAGGACAGCACCAAGGTGATAGTTTCCCCGCCTTTACTTTGCAGTCAGCTAAAACATTCTGCGCTTCATTACACGATTCAGCATTAAATTGCAATTTCTGACAGAGTTCAGTCTGATGAGCGAGGAGGACAATATAAAAGGACAACAAGGCAACAATCTGACATTTAGCTGACATCCTTTAAAAACCAACATTTTTTCCAGACACACTTAAGATGTGACTGCATTACCAAAATGTTTGGCTTTGAAAGGAGGATGAAATCCATACTGGGGACTTTTTAGAAATGTAGGCACGTAGACAGGAGGGTTCTGAAGGGCATCTTTGGTCTTTTACTTGAGGGTAATTACAGACAGACGAGCCTGACATCGATGAAAAAGTGTTGGAAAAAGACGAGCCGGAGGAACTGATGACCATTAAAGACACTCACAAAGTAATCCCCCGAAGCAGCGAATGAAATGTAGGTCTTCAGCATTAAAGGGCCAAAGACGAAAATGGGTTTGTGTCTGTGTGTGTGTGTGGGAGTCATAAAGAAGAAGACAGAGACAAAGTTTAATCAAATCTGAAGTTTTTCTGTGTTAAGAGAAGAAGAAAAAGTCCAGACCCCGTATGCAAAACAAAAACTTGGGCTACTGGAGAATCTGCTTATTGACAAAGTGCTGTTTGATTACACATTTATTAAAGGTGCTAAATTTGATATCCAGAGCATTAATATAGAGGCAAACAAATATTGACTATGTAAAGATATAGAGGAGTAATGTCGACCTGAGCAGAGAAGTGCATGCTTTTAGTGCATGTTTGTGCATGTGAGCGTGCTCCACTGACTAGGTCACAGCCGCTGCTCTGCACTGTGCTCATACGGCGGTTACAGCCGATAACGTCGTCCCGACCAATGGCGTCGTCAAGGAAGTGTATCATCCATCCTCCGATTCCCCCCCAGGTAAACACTGTTAGCTCTGTCAGTATATTCGCCATTGTTGTCATAGCGCTGTTAGCTGCTCGCCGTCGCTATGTTGAGAGCCGTTGAGAGGCAACATAAATGCTCCCAATACCGTATTGCACATTTAACGGTCATTACTGTCAAGTAAAATCAAAATCAACTAGAAGTGCACTCGAAGAGCGCAGACCTCCGCCAAGGCAGGTTTCATGTATGTCGCATGTCTTATAGTCTGTGGTGTTAATGCACAGGCTGAGCGGAGTTATTAAAAGAAATTCCCGAAGCCGGATTATGACCTGGATCGCCACCAAAATCTAATGGATTTTTCATTGTGACACATCCCACCCCTCCAAAAAATTTCATTCAAATCCATCGCAGACTTTTGGAGTAATCCTCCAAACGGACAAACCAACAAACCAACGCCGGTGAAAACATAACCTCCTTCCTAGCCCTTCGGCCTTGGCGGAGGTAACTATTGTGCATTAAAGGAACACCCCAAAACAATATAAATTGTATTTAGTACTCACCTCCCTATAGGCTCTCTATTGTCCCAGAAAAAAGTTTTCTATCGAATGGCGTTAAGGAGAGCAAAGAGTCCTATAGCAATCCTACCTTTAAGGCGCTAAGTGTAATGCCAATGTGTAAATGGCAATGACGGGACCAACACCAACTTATAACACCAAAGAGGAAGAATCCCAAGAATTTTTACAAAATGTGACATTTTTACATCAATTTAGAGTTTCAGAAACATTTAGAAAACTACTGTCAAATGATACAAACATGAAAGGATCTGGATCTTGATATATAGGTGTGATAACCCCTGGTGTCATCTGGGGTTTCCCTGTTACTAACCTGTGTCTCTCCTCGCCCTGCAGCTGACTGATGGGCTAATCTGGAGCGCTTGGGCCCGGTGTTCCGCCGTTACTTAAGTCACAGCAGCAGCAGCTCTTTCACTCTCTCTGCTTCTCCCTTCAGGCCCCTGCTCTGCTTTGGTTTTCACCTGCACACACATATTCTCTACTCATGCACCACACACACACACACTACTGATTCCCACAACCCACACTGTAAACATTCAGTTCACCTACTAGGTTTAATCTGTATAAAGGTCCAGTATATAGGATCTGGCGGTATCTAGCGGTGAGTTGAGGAGATTGCAGCCAACTGAAGCCTCTCCCGTGTGCCAAGCGTGTTGGAGAGCTACAGTGATCGATGCAAAAAACGCAAATGCCGCTCTCTAGAGCAAGTTGTTGTAAGAGTAGCGTAGGTCATTTGGAGCAGAGCCAGTGCGTAGAGTGTGTGTGTGTACGTGGGAAGTGAGTGGTGAAGCAAAAGACAGAGAGAGCAGCGCCGACGGGAGCGAGTAACCTAATTATCGACCCATGCAGGAAAATTAACAGTGTTTGGTTTGTCCGTTCTGGGCTACTGTAGAAACATGCCGGTGCAACATGGCGGATTCCATGAAGAGGACCTGCTCCCTATGTAGATATAAACGACTCATTCTAAGGTAACAAAAACACAACGATTCTTATTATCAGGTGATTATACAGTAAGGAAAACATCCTATTCATATTATATTCCATTTCTGCCAATAGATCCCCCTAACTGTTACACACTGCTCCTTTAAATCAAGCTTATTTTGTTAAATGTTCAAATGGTTTGTCTCCCTTTTTGTTCTGGCCAATCGAATCAGGTCGTAACATTAGGCCTTATAAACATAGATATCATAGATATTAACAATTAAACCAAAAAAAGAGAAGAAAAAGATAATGAAAGCTTCAAAAACAAATATAGTCATGAATATCTAAGTCAAAAAAATGTAGGAGAAACATAAAGATAAAGATGCGGATATGAATAAAGCTCGATATAGAGAGAGTTACTGAGTTTCAGTGCTGTTCAGTTAAAGGTCAATGAGGAGAAAGCTGCATACACTGTCCGAGGCGGAGTAGCTGGGGGTCCTGCATTCTGTGATAGTTGCCATATGCAACCTGCTGCCCTCTATCCCCGTCACACACCGCTATCGCCTGCTGGACTCATAACAAGTACCTTAGGAAATAGAGCGCTGACTCACAATCCTCCTCTAACTTCACACGCTTTTCAAAGCAACATTTCTGTCCACGTTTTCTCCCTATCTTTTTTCTTTCCCACACAAAACACCTTATGACACTCAGTTAAAAAATAACTTTAAAGAAAGACGCATGTCAGCTATCTATTGTGACCCCCTGCGTTGTCCCCCGTGGTGGAGCTTTTATCGCGCTTTGACCCCCTTAGAAGAACCCCAGAGGCTTCAATTACAGCGGAAACCTTCCAGTGAGCCAAGAAATCTCCTCGATGGCTCCGCTCGGTTCTGGGTGAACGTCTTCCCATCTGCTCAAATAAATGCTGGATTAAATTCCTACCTCTGAAATGCTGTTATTTAGATGACACTTTACCCTTTATCTCTTTAAAAAATGTCTGCTACCGAGGAATGTCTTCTCATTGGTTTCAAGAGAGAGTTTTTCGACACTGTCTTGGTCTATTGTGGAAGGCAACCGCGGCATCTTTCAAAGGGGAAAAAGTGCTTCTCTTTCATGGTGGGAGTAAATTGGCTTCCTCTGAAAAACAAACTTTTTGACCCACTCTCGTCTATGGCACACTTCTTGCTTTAAAGGTGACATGTCAATAATCAACAGAATGGGATTCAAAAGAACGAAATCTATTCAGTTTGAGAGTGAAGTACGGAATATAAATTGGGATTCACGTCTACAAACATATGATTTGAATTAATGTTGCAACATTTTGATGGATTCACTGGTAAATGCAATTGAAAATGTAAAAACTAGAGCTGTCAATCGATTAAAATATTTAATCGCAAATAATCGCGTGATTGTCCATATTTAATCCTGATTAATCGCAAATTAATCACACATTTTTTAACTATTCAAAATGTAACTGAAAGGGAAATTTGTCAGATATTTAATACTCTTATCATCATGGGAGTGGGCAAATATGCTTGCTTTATGCAAATGTATGTATATATTTATTATTGGAAATCAATTAACTACACAAATCAATGACAAATATTGTCCAGAAACCCTCACAGGTACTGCATTTAGCGTAAAAAATATGCTCAAATCATAACATGGCAAACTGCAGCCCAACAGGCAACAACAGCTGTCAGTGTGTCAGTTTGCTGACTTGACTATGACTTGCCCCCAAACTGCATGTGATTATCATAAAGTGGGCATGTCTGTAAAGGGGAGACTCGTGGGTACCCAGAGAACCAATTTTCATTCACATATCTTGAGGTCAGAGGTCAAGGGACCCCTTTGAAAATGGCCATGACAGTTTTTCCTCTGCAAAATTTTGCACAAGTTTGGAGCGTTATTTAGCCTCCTTCGCGACAAGCTAGTATGACATCAATGGATTCCTTAGATTTAGTTTCATATGATGCCATTATCTTCAGCAGCTTTAAAACTGAGCCCGCTACACCCTCCGAAATATCGGCTACCCGTCACATGGTTGGTACCAATGGATTTGTTAGGTTTTCTACTTTCATATGATGCCAGTATCTTCACTCTATCTTTAAAACTGAGCCCGCAACAAGCTTAAATCTGCAAGTTGCGTTAATGCGTTAAATAAATTGGTGGCGTTAAAACAAATTTGCGTTAACACATTATTATTGCGTTAACTTTAACAGCTCTAAAAAAAAACATTCAAATGTGTGAAAAAAAAAGACCAACTCTGCCTCGGGTTACTAATGATATTCGTCAACTAATGAAAAAGAGGGATCTTGCATTAAGAGAAATCCCTTTCCACAAAATTATACACGGATACTCGGACTTAGAAATAAAGTGGTCAGTGAATTGAGAAAAGCAAAAACTGCCTACTTTATGCTGTTGATTGAACTATCACGGTGAAATAGCTCATCTCTTTGGAGACATATCTATAGACTAATTCTCTAATCAGAAAAAAAGGAATAACTCAATTCAATGTAAATGGAGTGATCAGTTCTGATAGCATGGTAAATGCAAATGCACTTAATGCTTCATTTGTCCAATCAGTGGAAGAACTGGCAGCAAATTTTAAACCGATAGAGCTGTCAGAGACCTCAGTAAATGACACAGCTAGGTCCTTTTTCATTGCAAAGACTGATCAAAGTCAAATTCAACAAACAATTAATCAATTAAATAATTCAAAGGCTAAATATATATTTGGGTTAAACACTGATTTTATAAGAAGTATGCTGATACTCTGATGAGGCCCATAAATACTGGGGAATTTCTTCCAATATTTAAACAAGCAATTATAACCCCAATTTTTAAGTCTGGAGAATCTGACCAAGCTTGTAATTATAGACCGATCTCAATTATTCCTGCAATCTCAAAAGTTATAGAATAGTTAGTGGCAGAGCAGTTGATCCATTTTATTGAAAGAATCCAGCTTCTCCACCCAAAACAAATTGTGTTTTCGACATAGATATTTAACAGAAATGGCCACATATTATCTAACAGAGATTGATAAATTGTTAAGAGATCACTAGATGATGGTAAAGTAGTGGTAACAGTAGTTTTGGATGGAAATTAATTGAAGGAGACGGGTGATATGAGAGTAAAGGTGGGCGAGAATGAAACCGTGCCAGGAGATATCTCAAAGATGTGTGAAGATGCTGTTGTAGAGAAGACGGACGGAAGGGTTAAAGTGAGAGACTTCGTTCAAGCAGCTTAATGGGCGCCCCACATTATATCTTAAAACACCTCTGGGTGGATGCTTTTATCCAAAGTGCTTTACAAGTAGCACGAGTGCTTAAATTTTGTGAGTGAGAGGCCCATAGGAGATGGAGTCCTTAACCTTAGCCGTGTACGTGCCATCTGTACCCGCTGAGCTGCATACGGTATGAATCCCTGTTTATGATTCCTTTTTTTTTTAAAAGCCTTCTTAACTGTTTATTTTACATCTTTTGTCATACACACAATAAAAAAGACTCAGAGGGTGAAGTGAAGGCTCGAATTGAAGAATAATATCTTTTAGTAACGGGGCTCTTGTGCCTGCAAGAAGACAAAAAGGAAAGAAAAAGTGCTCACACTTGGAAAGAATGAACCGGAGGTCATACAGTGAGTGTTTATGGCAGGTTCTCGTGTTGTAACGTTAACAGTCTGACTCCTCGTTCAGCCTCAGGATTAGAATGAACTCTGAATAAGGTGTTTCTCTGATCACGAGTGCGTAAAGGCCTGAAGGTACGAAATATTCATTACTTAATTCATTGCATGTGATTAATGTTTCTGTCTGCATTAGATCTTGGCAGTGATGCTTCATACGAAGGGTGAACAGTGAACTCAAACACACTTGGTATCAAAAGGCCAACTCCCACGTTGGTTGTAGAGAGGAGCTCTCACTAATAGTCCACGTTGAAATTGACGTCTTCTCCATCTGACATGTGAGGCTGCCTTGAAAAAGCCTGCAGACAGACAGTTTTCTCTAACGGCAAGGGAGAAAGTTCCTCCCAGAGGGAGTGAACACAAGGATCACGTTTAATTATTCACAGAATGCAAGTGTGTGAAGGAAGTGTTGTATTTTAAGGGGTTTTATTTTTGCTGTTTATTACGCGATGTTTTACAGTATTGCTCATTCACTTTGGCTCAATTCTCGAATGAGAATCTCTGAACAGTTAGTTTGTTGTTCACAACAGATTAGAATTTCTCATTCGTTCAAGCAAACTGCACGTGTTTTGGCACGTGTGTGCAAAAAAGAGTCAGTACACACTTGCCTACAATTTGCACAATAACCACTAGCTCATGTCTTGCTGATCAAAACTGACAAGTTGATTCTTAGTGAAATTGTCATCTTCACAACTTCTTAACATTATTTCATCGTTGGAGCCATCAGATGCAAAATTATCCATTCAATTATCAAAATTGTGTTGAATACTCGATTCTGATTGGTCCTAACCGCCGTATGAGAGCAGTGCGGAGCCAGTGGGGCAAGCTCACATGCACTAAAAGGCACGTGCAGCTGGCCCGGCTATGTCAACAAAGCGAGGAGAAGCTCTGATTACAACACACACAGAGAGAGAGAGCGACTTCATTCTCTGCTCAGGTAGACATTACTCCTCTATACATATCAAATAGTTGTTAACTGCTATATTAATGCTCTGGATATCATATAGCGCACCTTGAACTTGTCTAACGACTCATGTGACTACTGACCGACGTGACAAAATAAGTCAACATTGACTTTTAGTTTCACACGGGACACGAACAGCGGCCTCCTGGGTGAAAGGCTTGTGTTTGTTTGTCCCTCCCGCCCTAAGCGGACTATCACGCACTTTATACTATGTCAGTTGCTCTGAGCGTTTAATAATGATGCGGATGGGTTTACATTGGAGTTGGTTGAAAGCCTGGAGGCTAAAGGTTGCCCACTGCCCTGGTGCGTTGGTATCAGACGCCAAGGGGGCATTGACCAAGCTGCGGTATGTGATGAGTTTGGAGTGAGAACCGGTTGAAAAATGACCTCTGCTTTAAAGAAGCCTGGGAAGATGAAGATTAGATGACTGTCTGGTTGAGTGGGAGTAACTCTGAATTGTTTTACAATAAGACCTTACATTCCCACTTTGAACGTACACATAAAAGTACTGATTTGGAAAACTTTAACATAATATTCTAAAATGTTAAGGTTCCATATAGATGATAACCAGATGGGGATGTAAATTAGACACCTGACAAATCAACGGACTCCATCGCATCGATGCAAGCGCTATAAACCCCATATTGTCATCAAGCAGTCCTAATAATGCCTTTGCTACATTACCCACAATGGCCCCATAAAGAGATATTAAAGTCGAAATAACCTCAGTGTGAATGCTATAGAGACATCATCTCACAGCATATATTGCCATAGCATCTAATCCTATTTAGATGCTTTGCTATTGAAATATGAAATAATATATTTGCGCTGCATCTTGGGATAAATTGCGGTGGCATTTTATGAAAGGCTATAAGGGAGACTGGACTTGTCACAGAGGCAATGGCTCCTATGGAACCCATCCCAGTATAGGAATAGAGGAGTATAGGAATTGTGTTCAGACTCTAGTCCACTCCTCTGTTGCTCAGTCATATATAATAACGGCTGGTTAACTTTTGTTGACCTGCTATTTCGTCTGGTCAACATTTTCTCCTGGTTCAGCTGGGGAGCTCGCCTGCTTTATGTAATAATAAGAAAAAAATCTCCTTTTACTCCTTCAGAACACAGTGGAGAGATTAACCCAATTACCATGAACCACCTATAATGGCCCACTGGGGACAGCACTGTGGCTATAAGTAATAATGACAATTTAACAATTTCATTATGAGAGCGGAGACTTTTTCTGCCCCTTCATCCTTATTTTCATACCTCATTAAGTGACGGTTCAAGGATACCGCGAGACCCCATTCATTTCAGATCTTATGGTAGTTAAAATGTCCATATGTGTGTGTGTGTTTGTCCAAGGCATTTGTGTGCAAAAGAGAGTGTGTGTTTCTACATATACATATGCAACAGTCAGAGCCTGACAAAGACCTTTTGAACTGGAAGTAGTATCTGGTGATCAGGTAATTAAGTGGATTTGACCCCTTAAACATGAGGTGGGAGGAGAGGAGATGCAGTATATGATAAAGAGAGAGAGAGAGAGGGAAGGGAAGATGTATGTATACGGTACAGTGGAGCGAGCAGGTGAGGGGAGATTAAGAAGAGATGCAGCGATAAGGGTGAGTTGAGCTGAGAGGAGGACAGAGTCCATCACCTCCTCTGGCCTGGCATATTGAAGACAGCAGCACCGTGCACCTGCGTTCACAGAGGTCACTCCTCCAATTATACATCACACAAGTGGACGCCCGCACGCATACACACACCTTAACACCTACTTTAATCCTCCCACCTCTCCTCCTTCCTGATGAAACGTGAATGCAAATCAGCTACGCTCTGCTGGCTAAAGAGCTATTAAAGGTGACATTATGGAAGGACTTCTTCTTCGTTGTCGCACAATATCTGGCTGAGTGGTGCATAGGGTGTCCACACAGCCCCGAATGTGAGGACAGAGATGAGTCATAGATAATGCACACTACTGCTATCGCTAAATAAAACATGCTCCAGGCTCGTCGCCGACGGGTCAGCTTGCAGCGCTTCTGCGATGCTCACATCTCTTACAACAGCAGTGACGACTTACTATGAGACCATACTAGACAACCTTGAGACTTCAAACATAGGGAGGATTGTCTTGGGGTTTCTCGCCCAGAAAAAAATAGAGTTCCAGAGACTTTGTTTCCTGCATTCTGGTGACTTTTAAAGAATGAAAATTGCAAAATAATTATATATATAAAGTACACTGCAACAGCAGTTTTATGTTAAATACTTTTAATTTTACCACTTACAGAGTAATTGGCCCCTCTGGTGTGAACTTGTGTGAATCTCTGGCATCATCAGTTCTCATTCATTCACTCATTTCTCTCTCTTTCTCTCACTCACTGAAGGTCCTTTCAGACACGACGCGTCAACGGCGTCACTGCGCTATGACCCCCGGTATTTTCAACAGCTTAAGCCACGCCACGACGACTTTTTGCTGCATCGAGCAAAGCACAACTGGGTGCAACGCGCAAGCGCAGCTCAAACCACGAGCAGCTCTCTTCACCCAGGAAACAACAATAGGTGTAGCTGTATTGTCGTCCGGGTGGAGACAGTAGGGCTTTTACACACGCTGTACAGCGCCAGAAACAGGTTGAGGTAACGAAAAGGAAAAAAAAAAAAAGTGTGAACGTTTGTCATAAATCGGGAGAAATACGGGAGAATTGTGACGGAAACCGGGGGAGGGCAATGAAAAACGTGAGTCTCTGGGGAAAATTGGGAGGGGTTGGAAAGTATGTATGAGACTTACTGGGGTTGGGAGGAAACAGCGTGCAGCTCTTGCAGTGGATGATCTCCTTGACAACTGGCACGTCCTGGGAGAGGGGCGGGGGCGCCAGGCCCAGGCCGGGCATCATGGGATTTATGGGGGTAATGCCAGTCATCAGCCCGAGACCGGGGTCAAAATCTGGAGTCAGGAAAGAAACATGGATGAGAATACATAGCAAGTAACACAGAAGCAGCAGCAGCAGCAGCAGCAGCTGGGGAAGCAGTGACACACAGAGCACACACATTAAGAAATTAGCTTTTGTCTCCTAACTGCTATTCAGTCACAGCTAACCTTTACTGTGACATCACTTGAGCACACGCTGGCGTTACATGTTGCATTTTTACATTGTGTACTTCCTCCGTGAACACAGAGCATAACTTCTGTCAACAGTGGTGACACACAAGCAGTTTATAAATAACTGAATATATCAGCCACTCATGAATAAATCATCTGACGAAAAACATGAATATTTAAACTATTTTTACTTAGTGTCTCGTCTTCTTCTTCCTCTCTCTCTCTCTATTGGTGTCTGTCTTCCTTTCTTAAAATCTCTCAATCACTCGTAAGCTATTACACTCTCCCTCACTGGCTCTCTATCTCCTCTTCTTTATTTAGTCTTTGAATGATGACCTGTAACATCACAAAGAAAAAAAACAGAGACACTATATTCACAGGTACTGATTTAGACTGCACCTGGGCGCACCCGCACACGCAAACGCACATTCGTACTCTCCACACATTCCCAGCCTTTTTTTGATATGGAAATACGTGGCCCTCTCCCACTGCACCTGCAGCAGAGAGCGGCACAGAATGGAAATCATTGTGTGCTTGTGTATATGTATGCGACGCCGTGCATGCCAAGTCCTCCATCCCCATGAGTGACAAAAAACTTGACTGAGACAAAACTGATATGAAAGCGCAACAAAACACTGATGCAATGTTCGCTGAAGATGAGGTTGCACGGAGGTTTTTCTCTATTTTTCTGGAGGAGTGAACGGAGAAAGAGAGTTCGATTATGCAGGAGAGGGAAAAGTTATCAGTGACACGATGCTGCAGAACTAAACACCATAAAGATGAAGAGCCGCGATACTGCAGTGGTTCGGCCGGCTTCCTCTGTCTCCTGTTGATGACCCCGACATCCGTCTTTAGCCAGGTGACAGACGGAGAGGAGGCAGGTGATAATGAAAACACCGCTCGGATGGCAGAGCGATGAATGACTTCTTCTGGTGAGGTGGAGGAGAGGAAGATGGATAACACCGAGGGAGAGAGATAAGCGAAGCAGTAAAAGAGAAACAGAGCCATAAAATCTGATTCAATTATTACTACGGCGAACCAGGATGTACTGTTTCCCATTAACACTGTGTCTCTGTATCCGTCTGGGTGGTCGCAGATGTCGCTAATTGTATTCGTATTGAGATAGAAAAAGAATAGCTGGCTGCTGTATAGCAACTCTGTTATGCAATGTTTCCTTTTCATTATATCCATGTTTTGTGTTTGATTTTGTTTGGCAGCTGCCTCTCATATTTGAGAATCAGAGTATCTAATCAGCCTGAGGACGAACCATAAGAGTCTGCGCTTTCAACATTATTACGCTGCAACAGTGAAGTAACTACGGAACAAAGAAAACAGGATTTATTTACTGTACTGCACTTTACTCTAATAGATCATTTATAGCTCAATCAAGTTGATTTTCATACCGTACTGAAATGAAAAGAAACTACTGGCTGCTTCGAAGTTGAGAAGATTCAATAATCTACAACCGTGGATGTATTAAGAGAACTGGATACAGCGCTGGAAGCGGGGCCCCGTTCATTACTATGAAAGTTGCTCAGTGGCGCATGATGCTGACTGGAAAAGTACCCGGATCTTCCGCATCCATTGGGCCCATGGAACAGGCGTGGTAGCGTCCGCTCGGTCACATGGCTCAGTCACGGGGTCACAACTGTCGCGCTGTTGTCACGGTTTGCTGACTCCGCCACCCAGCCCTCGCTCCAGCGTCGGTCTGGGTCTCATTCACATGAACGGAGGAAGGGAAATAACTCTGGATTCGGCTATTAGTGCATTATTAGTGTTCTTTTACTGGAAGTTGATTTACGTCAAAAACAAAATGATCCGCTCAGTTTCAGACGTCTCTTTCCCAATGTAAGTCTATGGGAAAAAGTATTTTTGGGCCCAATGGCATCACGTGACGGACACAGAAGTTTGGCCACTACGAAAATTAGGATCAACGACCGGCAACGACACTGCTGCATGCTGAAAAGTTCAGTATTGATGAACAAGAATACTGAGGGTGTACCCCAATCAAGATGTTCTGTCTGCTCTGAGGTTGAGGTTGAGGTCCTTTTATTTTGTCATGTAAGTCTTTAGTCACGTGACTCGTTGTTATCGTCAGCCGCATGAGTCGCTAGTCAGTGAAGTTAGCTTCAACCACGACCGTTTCCTAACCCTAACTAAGTGGTTTTGTTGCCTAAACGTCCTGTGAAAACAGTAGTTTATTCTGAAAGGACACTATGCGTGTAACGAGCGTATATTGACACGCCATCCCTGGTCTGTCCAAAAGTCAGACGCAAGAGGGGTACCCCGTGCGTCGGTATCCGATGCCGAGGAGCACTGACCAAGTGACGGTATTTGATGGAGTGAGAATGTGTTGTTTGGCGAGGTTGGGAGTTAGCACTGAAGACAGAGACACAACAATAGAAAAAGAAGTTAAAGAAAAGCCTCAATTCAGTCAAAAACTCACAGAAACTGTCACAGAAACGTGTTGAAACCAAGTGGGAGAAGAGTGGGTAAGAAAATGGACGTTATTGTTACTCTGTACACGCATGACTTTTCACCATCACTGACAGTTCGTTCATACTGGTGGGTTACATCCTGAATATATATGGTATATGACCAGTCGTCTGAAAATGAGAGATATGAGCAGCATTTATAAACTGAGCATGAAGACCTGTTGTGTATATGCACTTATTCATGGGTTCCGTGTCTATGTATGTGATTTATTAATACAAATGATCATCATGAATGTCAAAATGTGATCCTGTCTGTTTCAGTGAGCCTGGTTTTCTGTTACATTTTTATACTTTCAGTACAAAGGATTAAATAAGGCTCCGTCTGACCCAGGAATACATCGAGATCAGACAAAAAGTCGTCCCCAGGGTTACATCCCGGCTTCACCTGCTTCGAGCTCTCTGAACTCAGGTCAGCACGCTACGTTCAACAGACATGATCTGACTGCTCAGGGCTGAGTAACTCTGTGTGTACGGGCTTCCTTCTACGCCTGCACTTTTCTGTATCATTACTTTGTTTTCTCCAAGCTGATATTCCTTTACACGAGCAAGAATACAGCAGGAAATGCTGTTTATTTGTTCTGTTGTGTTCACCATTTAAAAGTTGATTGAGGGTAAATTAAGTTTGTATTTAGAGTAAGAACTAATCTGATTAGGAGCATGGCCGACTCACCTCAAATGAAGCCCTAGTGTGTTTGTGTTAAATATTTGTTCGCAGATGTGTCAATATGATAATTATAAACAAGACTAAAATAAGACTTGTACAAGTATTATCAGTAAAATTGCACCCAAATTCAATCTAAAACAGTTAAACTATGTGTGGTGGCGAAGCAGATTTCTGGGCGTTATTTTGGTGGTTATAGTGTTGTTTTAGTGACTTCTTGTACATCTCACACATGTCCAACAGAGCATCTGCGGAGTTCAACAGAAAGAAAAAAGATCCAGTAATATTATGAACCATCGAGCTAAATGTCATATTTTAGTCAAAGTCCATCAGATTCAAAGAGCGACGGCTTCTTTCTTTAGCACCACCAGTCAGCAATAAAAATACATGATAGAAGACAAAGAAATACATTTCTTCTCGCACAGTAGTCTCAGTCTCAGTTGAATGTAACAGCCCTGAGACATTTCAGACTTGAAACAAATAGAAAAATGTCTCACTTTGTTGAGGAACCTTTGCACTGTGTGATTTTGGGGCTGTCTCAGTCCCAGAGTTGAAAATTGAGACTGTGAGACAACTCCGCCGATAGCTGATTCAGAGCTTTGGTCAACCGACGACGGGCTGCGTCAACTTTCTGACAGTCTCATGACTTCAAGACTATAAATCCCACAATGTGACTGCTGCAGCTGCTACGACCCAACCGAATGTAAAAACGACATGATATGATGCAAAATAAGCTTTCAAGTAAGGGATAATGGACAGAGAGCCGGTCATTGTTGTGAAATAAACCCAGACAGGGCGATGCAGCACCCCAACACGAAGCTTGCATCGCCCTGAAGGGGTTTATTTCACAACAATGACCCGCTGAGCTGTACATTATCCCGCTTATTACACGGCTACTTACTTAAGAAATCAATAATTTCACACAAAAATGGTCCTCCAGAGTCTGACATCAGAACTACGCATAGCAACGGTCTGTTATACATAGCAACGGTTTAACAGACCGTAAAATACCGTAATCAGAATCGAGTGTTCAACAAAGCCGTGTAATAAGCTAGCATAATTAGTACTTATGTTCATAAAAGAACACAGAAAGAACATGAAAGAAAACGTGTTTATGTATCTTTCAGGACCTTGACATCGCTCAGAGGCCATCCTTACCATAATAACAATACTCTCAGAGAATATCTAAGTTTTTTTCTTTTAAATTTACGACTTCAATATTGGAAATTCGTTTTTTTTCTCGGATATTACCCCCCTCCCCTAATTTTTTTTTTTACCTAGAATTGGTGATCCCTTAACTTTCCATTCACAGTAGCATCATCATCAGGTAAAATCATTACCAGGATGATTAAGTCCATTTTACAGCATTCACCTGAAACAACAGTCCTATTTTTCTACATCCATCAATATACACACCAACAGTTTGTGCTTAGAAGCATGTGCAGAGAGCAGCAGAGACGTGCATGATGAGATATTATTTACTGTCTCTTCTTCCAGGCGATTTTCAGCTGCTGTCATCGCTATGGCAACAATGGAGTTTGAGCCCGGAAGCCACGTTTTATGTTTCATCACTAACGGTGCGATGACCCAGTGTTTGAGTGGTTTCAGTGCAAAAGGGGTCTGTAGTGAGAAACTCCTCCGAGACCCAGAGATCATGAAAGTGCCCTAAACAAAAACATCAAGAGAAACCTTCTAGTTCTCCGACCGCCCACACAAGGCCGCCAGTCTCTGTGTCTGTTTATCTCTGATCTCTTTTTTTTTCTCCCGCTCACTGTTATTTTCTGTGCACTCCTTCATTACTGTACATGCTCTAAAGCATTTACACATACAGTACATCCTCATCTTGGTGCTTTATTTCTAATGTAAAATCTTTCCCGGAGGTTAAATGTAACTGAATTTCAACCTGCCAGTGTGTGTGAGAAGCACAGACATGAAATTGAAATTAAAATTTGACTATAAGCTCCCGGCTAGCACCGTTGTACTCCCTTTTCCCAGCCTTGACACAACCTCCCCTCCCCTTTCCTCCTGCTCAAACTGTGATTTCCACAGTAAATGTTCCCTCTCAGCAGAGCCAGCGATGGGTGGCGGTCGGGGGGACACGGACAGCCGCTGTGAGGCATGCTGGGTAATATGGGTAATATTTTCTGATGAACAGACAGGCCTAAGCCTCCTGGAACTTGGCCTTTTACTCACCCTGCCAACTGTCCTCCCATCTGCATCTCCATTTCCCTCCTAATCTCCGCCAGATATCTCTTGAAAACCCATCCGTTTCCATTAGAATTCTTCATTTGATTTTCTGCATTGTGACAGATATGACTTTATCACGTTTGTTCTGCAAAGATTGCACCTGTTAAACTCTGTGAAATTTTTATGAACCACAATTTCCATCATTAATTTTTACACTGTTCATCTTTTCCCCTGATGTTACCGTATAGGATATTAACCTCAGTCAGTTAAATCAGTCTCTCGCTGCAGTAGATCAAATCACAGAGTATGAGAATGTGTGTGTTTGTGTGTGTTCATGTAAAACTAGTGTGTGCCAACCGTGGGAGACGCTCCTCCTCCTGTGAGGCTTTTTGTTAATTCAAAAAAAATACTAAAAACTGAATCATATGCGTGTGTGAAACAGGGAGGAGGAGAGAGAGTAAATTCATCCACATATCTTCCTTATGAGCAGCTGCCTCGTGGCCTCCACCCAATAACACTCATAATCAGAGTCCAAACCAGCCAATCAATGCCATTATTGCTCGTAATAGAAACATCTATTTCCATGGAGAGAGCCTATCATAAATGCCCTTGCTGTCCTGGAGTGCTGTAAATTAACAGAATTGCCATTTCACAGTGAATACTAATGTAGAGACACATACACAATTCATTATTATTTACTAAAAGACTGCACCACCATGAAAAACATTTCATCCCCTCCAGCTGTCTCTGACCTCTGGCCAGTCGGGCAAGTGAGCATTTACTGAGCTTTCTGCACATCTATGTACACAAAGAGCTCATCTGTGGTGTAGGTGCTGGAAAAGTAGTATGTGGAGGCTCATAGTGGCTTACAGTGATGCAGTGAGGTTGTTGCTTTGGGTTCCCAGATCATGGCAAAGTGCCAGTCAACTGTTTGTGTTCTGTGGTGTTCCTACATGTGAGGCACTATTCTCTCACATCTGATGTACAATTGCTTGGATGAGTCAGAGCACAGCATCATAGAGGCTTTAACCAGCTCTAGGAAGAGCTGCTCTCTGTACTCATCAAGGCTCAGAAAACACCGGCGAGATAGCCTACATATGGAAGTTTTTTTATAAACTGAATGATGAATTGTTGTGGTTTTATCTGGTATGTCTTCTTTTCTTTTTTTTTTATTGCTATGGGCCCTCTTGTGAGTCAGAAATAAAGTTTGAATTGAATTGAATTTCACATCTGGAGTCAATACATCCTGTGCTTTTGTAAAGGGAATGTGGTGTCACCGTGGATGAATAAAGAGAACTGGATACAGCGTTGGATGCGGGCTCTCGTTCATTCCTATGAGAGTTGCTCAGTGGTGCATGAAGCCAAAATTGCTCGACTGCCGAGAGATAAAGTACCCGGATCTTCCGCCGATCTTCCGCATCCATTGGGCCCATAGAGCAGACGCAGTAGCGTTTCCTTTAACTCCGCCACCCAGCCCTCGATTCAGCCTCAAACTGGGGCTCATTCACATGAACGGAGGTAGGAAAATAACTCTGGATTTGGCTGTTCACATGACGGACATGGAAGTTGTGGTACCACCGTTTGGCCACTATGAAAATTAGCTTCAAAGCCTGGCGCTCTTCCTGGGGGCTTGGACGTCACCGACAGCAAGTCAGACAATTTCTAGAGGGTAAAGGGTAAGAGTGCCGTCCACTGGCTGTTTACTGCAAGTGTCAAATAAACTGCTGAACTAACAGAAAACACTACACAGTGAATATGATTCAAAAGACGAAATGTAGTATATATAGTATACAGTCAGACACAAAGGTAGGCTAACATCATGGGTTTAATTTTGCAAAATACCGGTAGATTAATTAGGAAGTATTAGCCGACGTTTTGTTAGCAATCAGTTAGCATAACATTTGCTAGCTTATCTTCGTTTGGATGATTGTGTAGTTGGCATTCGGCTTGTAGATCTTCATGTCATATCCCTACTCGTTTGTAAATTGGACATAGGGCCTCCAAAGATTAACCTATTTTGAACTGCTGACAGAACACATCAGTAACCGTAATGGGTGGCAAGCTGTCAAGTTCCACCTAATTCATAAGGATCGATATGATTAACTAACTTCAATTTTGTAATATATCGCCCGTTTGCCTCTGTCAGCTTCTCTTTATATGGGTATTTGTCTTTCGCACATGCTTACGTACGGGGCTACTACGTAGGATACCCTCTACAAATGGCAGCGCTTCCCAAGATACTCCAGGATTCTCATTCCCTATACACCTTTTAAAACTTGACAACATAAACATTCTGTATGGGCCCCTTTGTATTTCCTGTTGTAATTGGTGCCTTCAAATGGGGTCGTGTTTACCGTGTTCACATATGAACGCCCCCCTCTTGTCGTTTTCACAACCTCGTAAGTGGAAAGTTTCTGAAAGCTCAGAGTTTACGAGTTGTGACGTGTTTGTTGACGTTGTCAGAAATGGTGGCGGCCATGGAAGTTCATTTTTCGGTACATAATAAGTGAATATATTGTTATTTTAGTGGCATATTGTTTTTCTTCCTAATTTTATAACTTGTCTGAGGAAAATGTTGATACTCCCAACTGCCTCATCTTTTTCTCTGTCATTATGCCTTTGCATTTCCTGCATTATGTTGCCCACTTGCTAAATTGTTAGCCTCTGTGGCTTCTAAACGCCGACAGTAACGTTAATATTGCCGTTGCTTAGCAGAGGTGTTCTCACGACTTAACCACTTGAAGCATAGCAAGCATATTGTGTAAAAGACTTCCCATGTTGTAAACACGAGCTCACTAGTTTCATTTGAAGGCACCATATGTTTGTTAATGCAGTATCTGACAAGAAGTAAACCTGGACCAAAGCTGTTGCCCTAGCAACATAATGGCAATGAAAAGGTCTATAAAGTGACAGCGCTTTGCCCCTACAAGTTACCAGGGATATTCTGAACAGCACTACACAATATAAAGGGTATCTACAACCTTCAGAAAGCCACATTAAAAACATTTCAAGGCTGTTATAATGCTTTGTAGAATTCGGAGTTAAAAGACTAAATAAACAAGGCTGGAAAAAGCGGCCTATTACTGATAGAGCATGACTAATTACAGTTGTGATACCTAGGAATGGGCTGCATAAGAAAACAAAAGGCACCAAGAAAATAAGTGTTATGAGGCATGAAATCAAATTGGGTTTAGGTTTAAAGCTGGCAGCAAG
>CAKAKR010069076.1:882-37750 GCA_916700685.1 Adelosebastes latens
TCTGCACAAACGTCCACTGTACATTCACTAGATATTCTCAGAGCTAAACTAACTCTTCTGCAGTGTGTAGTGTGCGCGCATGCACGTGAGAGGTGGAGCGAAAGAGCGAGTGAGAACGGGCGCGGTGTGTGAGTGAAGGCAAGCAGGCAGAGGAGCAGAGGAGCAGAGTACAGCAGAGACTCCAGCCCTGGAGACCAAAGCTACGGTCTCCCCCGCGTCCTCCGACCGCGGCCAACACTGTTTAACAGATGGGCTTCACTAGATAGAACTTTGCGGTTTTGGTGCTTCCGTGTAGTTTGTGTTGGAGTCTGAGTCTGAACAGCGTAGCAGACTTGACTTGTGATATCGGCAGATATCATATCGTATGAGTGTTAGTAGACTAAGAATTTCTTTGATCGAGGACAGCCCTATGTAGATGCTTGTATTGAAACTCAGACTTGTAGAAAGGCCTGAGCTCAGCTGAGAGCAGCTGGATGGGCTTCAGCGTTTGTTAAAGGGCACTTCCACAGGGTGACTGACCTGGTTTTAGTGTGGAGCACGTGTCCAACGTATGAATCCTCATCTGATTAATACTCTCTCTAAAGCCACGTATGTACCTCTACATCGTACAATCTGTGCACAGCACTCACACTGATTGAAGCGTCCAAAAATACACCCCTCACAGCAGTGATGCCCACTTGCTACGGGGAACATTGTAACCTTGAGCAGCTGATGCCTGCTGTGATCACAAATTCAACCCCAGCCAGCTCCAGCAGCTCTCTAATTATATGCCTCATTACAGGGCGAGCTTTCGCGACGTCTTCTGTCATCGCCCCACATGAATCTGTGTCTACTGAATAATGTAGATACTGGGCATGGAAGGTCCAATTTAATTGGTATAGTTTGGTACTTGGGTTATACTGTTTGAATATGCATTATCATTTAAAGAATTCATTCATACTTGTTGCTTCTGTAGTGATTGTGTCTGGCTCGAGGATGAAACAATTTCCCACCAGGCCCCCACACTGCAAGGTTACTGGTGCGTCTCAAGCCCGGGCCACACAGGGAACATCAGCAGCGTGTGTTGTTTTTTCATTTTTCAGGTTAGAGCAGCACGGCTCGGCTGCGTCTCTTCTAGAGATTCGATGTCTCGTCTATTTTTACCGCGAGCCGTGCGGTTCACAGCAACAGTAGACAGCGAAATTGATCTTTTGATAGTATATTGACATCATACCGGCTACATTACCACAGTTTCAATGTCTAGACATCTGTAGAATATGTCACGGACATGAAAATTAAGTTCTCTTTCTGTGGACAGAATTCCTTGATTTGTCAACACGAGGCTTTTATTCTGAAATATTTACAGGACAGTGTTGTAGAAAATGCAGTGACTTGCAGGGCTCCATGAATGAATAAGGTACAGGGTTTTAATGGTGGATTAATGTTTCTCCGTTGAAAATAAATATTAATGATCATTACCATTATGAAAGGCAAACTCTATGTAGAAAGGAAGGGCTGAAAGCAGCAGAAGAAACGCTGCGAACTCCGACCAAACGGTCAAACTAGGCAGCGCTGATCAAATATGAATCAAAATTCTGTTACTGTAATGCCTATTTCTCTCCACAAACCTTTTCAGAAACATCTAGTAGTGTACTGTTTAGCTGTAAAATTAGAAAGTTTGTGACCCGGCAGCCAAGTTGAGATCAGCTGAGGAAATACCAAGCACCGCCCACCAGCCGAAGCACAGCCAATAGAAACGCTCAATAGGAACGCTCTCTCTACATTTTCTAAAGCCTGAAAACGGAGCCATTATGAGGTGCAGAAGTCCTCTCAGAACACTTGAATTACAATATGCTGAAAGGTTATTATGGAATTTTTGCCCAATGATGCCAAAAACATTCTGCCTACTGCAGCTTTAATGTGGCTTTCATGGGTCTTGATGATCTGCAGCATTTATTCAGAGACAAACTAAAACCTAAACTGTACATTTACTACCACAACTTTACTGTCTTCTCTGCTCCGATCGCCAACAGCTGTCTGCTCTGAGCAAATCCACCGTCACGCTCTCTCTCGCTTGACCACACACTCGCTACGCCCGTAAGCTCTTTCTCAGATGACCCACGCTACTCTTATAACGCCATGTTTCCATCAAACATTTTTATGTGAGTTATCTCGTTAGAAAATCTGGATGAAAACGACAATTTCCAGCATAACTTTCCCCAGAGTTGTCAAACGCACCGCTGCACCCGAGCCTCTCTATAAAGCTATAGATCAAGAGACCCATCATCTGCACCTCTCATCTCTGTCCTCGTCTTGCTTCGGAAAGCAACAAATACAGTCTCATATGAGCTGAGACAGAGAAACCGGCCCAGCTGCTCTTTGTTTCCATGTTTTATGTTCCCTGACATTGGAACCTTGTGCTCAGGTTGACACTTCATTTATAACAGCTGATGGAAACACACCTAATTCACTTTCTAATCGCTGCCAAATGTAACATTGGCTTTAAATCCCCTCGATTGTGGGATGTAACAGTTACGCAAAATAATCACAGTCAAATAATTGTGATCAGGCGATTATGTAAAAATTGTGACGCCCCTCGCGGGTGGTGCTAAATTCTAAGAGCTCAATATAAAAGCGCCATAGTCCATCATTATTTTGTTCTGTGAGCTTATAAAAATGTTCTGCTTCTGTTTATAAATTATTTGACTTTTACAGGACAAACGTAATGACTCTTGCTTGTGAAATGTCCTGCTCATTTTCAGAATGAAGTGCATGTATCCGAAAGGGGCTTCATGTCGGTGGTTTTAATATCACAAAATAGGGCTGTCGCTGTGAAGGAATTTCCCCTGCGGTGAGAATGATTGGCTTAACCGCGCAATTTGTTTTATTAATAATTAATTTATCCAGATTTTAGTGCTATATAAAAAAGCTTTATTGTTAGGCTATTATTACGTATATTGTTTCACTTTCAGTTTTAAAACTAATTAAATAGAACACAGAAAGTCAATGAGGCGCTGCCATTTTTGTCAGCTGAGACGCCTTGGTTGCGTTTGGTTGAAATGATACGGAATATACGCAGAAGTAAAATTATCTGTACAAGGTTGTCAGGTTGCAGCCACAACAAGAACCGTCGCGATCTTGTTATTAGTTCCTTCGGTTATAATTCGTTATTTTGATGTGACTATCATTTCAAAGACATTATCGTCATTCAGTTCCAGCAGGATTAATCTGGTGATAAGACTGGGTGCACAGAAATACAAACTTTACTTATGTTCGACTTCAAAGCCAGAAATGAAAGCGGTCAGAGGTACGTTTTGATGGGATTATTCTTGACAGCCTCGGGTTTGCACAAGAGCCATGCAAAGAGTCTGAGGAGAGTGATGTGGAAAGCTTTTTCAATAAACACGGCTGAAGGGCGATGGCAAACACAACGCTGTGGTTGTATGAAATCTGATCATTACTTTAAGATTCTCAAAAAGTGCGCTGCAGCCTGTGTCGTCATTCTCCCTCGCGCTCGCCCTTCTCAGTCAATTCCTGATTGTGTCGAAGATCCCTCACCCCCCGCCCTCGCCCCTCTCTTGTCGTCAGAATAATCCATTCCCCTGCCCAGCACGGCTATTGTGCAGCGCGTGGAGTGTGCGGCTTTGATGATGTATCCTTTATTTAAAAGCTGCATCTGCTATGGGTAATTAAAGGGACCACTTACTTTGATGATGACAAGTGCCCAAACAAATACGCACACTCTCAAACTGTTGCTCCATCATGCACACGAGCACTTTCTTACAGGAGGCAAATGCACCGCTTCAGCTCCTGCCCTGCATACGTACTGTGTAGTGTATATATTAAAGAGATTGTGACATCAGCTAAGCACCCCAGAAATGCATTCTGCGTAGTCATTATCCAATCAGTGAGGATCCAGAGATGGAAAGAAAGAGAGGAGAGCAGAAAACACTCAGGCAGCTCTACAACATCCCATCACAATAGAGCTGAATAATTAAACTAATTTGTCATTAAAACCCAGGCTCTGCTGCAACATCCCAAGAGGAATTGGAAAATAGTTTTCATGTCGGAGCAAAAATATCAGAACAATCACGCCGTGATTAATCTACGGCAAATAAAACTTAATCACTTAGAAGTTCTTGTCTGAAAACATTCACTGTACCCTGAAGTGTACAGAGACAAAAGTGTAAAAAATTAGGGCTGCCAAAGTTAATAACGCGTTGACGCAAATTTGTTTTAACGCCACTAATTTCTTTAATGCAATAACGCAACTTGCAATTCTTAGGTTGCAGCGGGCTCAGAGTGAAAGCTAGAGTGAAGATACTGGTATCATATGAAACTAGAAAAACCCAAGGAATCCATTGGTACCAACCATGTCATACTAGCTTGCTGCAAAGGAGTTTGAATAACGCTCCAAACTTGCGCTAAATTTTGGCGAGGAACAATAACCAGCAAAATCCTCCCATTGGAGATGCTGGAACCAACGAATGTTTGACAGTTTTGCTTAAAAAAAAAAGTTGTATTAATCGTTTATCAGTATTGTCGCTGATCAACTTTCTGTTGATCCATTTAGATTATTAGATTAATTGTTTTCAGCTCCATGAGATGAGAGAGGTTGAAATGCAACAAACACAACAAATGTCCTGAGAGACAGAAGGCAGTGATTGTTTTTTTTTTTAATATAATCTTTGCTTAAAAAATGAATTATCAAAAGCGTTTCAGCTCTAGTATAACTTTATAAGTTATTATATATGTTTTTGTGTCTCCAGTTCTCTGTAAACTGAGCAGATTGAGCTTGTTGGGCTGCTTTTGAGGTAACAACACTTATTGCCATAAGCAACAGATACTGCTTTACTCCCCTTGCCCACAGTTTCCTCTTTCATTTTCCAATTTCCTGGGCACTGAGGTTTATGAAACAAGCAAGCATAGGTCAGTAAAATGTCTCCTACAGTGTGAGCGGAAATAATTACACCTTACCGGTGGTATTTCGACTCTCTGCACTTTCAAGCTGATAATGTCTAGGTGACTTTTGAGCGGCTTGAGGGAATATGTGGAGAGGGTGCGTAGAAACTGATGGATTGATTCATTGAACTCTCTCTCACATTCAGAACATTTGTTTTTTAATTTCTCCTCACACTCTCTTAACCTTTGCAGAGATGATTACAGATGGCGTCATGATCTCTCTGCTAACAGCATACTTGTTCCTGCTTCTTTTGTATTTTTTCAGGTTTGACTTGATTGTTTAATTATCTTCTACAAGGAGGCTGATGTTTGCACTCTGCTTTTTGCTTGTTTTGTTTGTTAGTATTTTTCACAAAAATTTTAACATATTTCAATTACATTTTTTTTTTAAAGTTCAGCTAAGGGACAAAGAACAAGTCCTTAGTTTCTGATCTGGATCAATAATAGTGTCCAACTCAAATGTACACAAACTGGCACATTGATCCATGATTGCCCGTCACTCTGTGTATTCTGATGCAGATCTGTATCTAGATGCAAATAAGGAGTTTCTGATATTTATTATTATGAAAATGGAAACTTTGAAGGACTGTGTAGCCAAGACAGAGGTAGTACCCCATCTTACATACGTATGAATGCTTTCTAGTTTATAGATTCAACAAGTGCATATTGCAGAACTTGATGTCACATGGAGCATTAATAGTATTAGCAATGAAGTAAAGCGCCACTAAATTTTCCACTCAGGGTCCTACCTTGCCCTTTAAAATGGTCAATATGACACTGGACTTTACTGACGCCTGTATTGTCAGACCGGGTCCCACGGGAACTAAAAGCAAAAGTGTTTATACCCGTTCTGAACGGCCACACTTAAAGGCAGGGATTCAGAAAGTTACAAAGATTGTTGAACACCGACCCTGCCGCTTCCAACGTCAGAGAGGAGATGGTCTCCGAAATATACTGACGCCTTGTAGAGGAAAGTCTACGAGTTACAGTCTAAAGGTGGTGGCTGACATTGTGGTCTTCACAAGTGGGACATTCTATATATTGAATCCAGGGTCTGAAATTAACTTTTTTCACTTCCTGCCACTGTGGCAGGCAAGTATTTTTTTTTTTATCTGCCACTCAGAAATTATACCTACCACTTTTGAAATCTCTGCGCTAAATAAAGGAATAACATTTTAGATCTGATGTCATTCAATGCTCGATATATTTTACACCAAAAACATTATATACACAGTAAATTACAGTGTTCCAATTACACCGTGGAGGGAGCCTAGTGCACACAGTACTGTACTGTACTTTTATTTACTGTTATTGTCATCTATAGTGGTTATTTGCATAAAAACACACAATTCAAATGATTATGATTATTTAAATATTTGCTTTGATTTAAAAAAAGTCTTGGTAAGTTGTTAGGAAGTTAAACAGGTCATAATTCTCTCTCTAATATACTGTATATTTTATATTGATGTGAAAACATCTCCTTCAAACAACTGGATTTATTCAAGTTTCTTGAGAAAACTTAATTTTACGAGATTACATTTGAACGAATCATGATAACGGTGTAATTTACCTTCACCCAATGGTCATTTTTCCTGAGCAAACTTTAAACGCCTCATAATAATAACTTAATGGCACCTCCGTTAATGTTAGTAGCTCCGTTATTTAACCAGTCAGGACTGCGCTGCCCACCGGCTGCTAACAGCTAACGTTACTAAGTCTCCTGCTGATTTAAACACGGGTTGTTGTTCACAGTGTCGCATTATCAGGGAAAAATAGGGTGCGTCCCCTCAGGTTTAGTAGCGCCATGCTGTTTAGCGCTTTTTTTTCTCTCCGCCGTGGCTCCGGTCCAAAACAAACTGAAACATGGTACAGCGTGCGTATGCATCATTCTGCAGTGTAACCGTCGGAAAGCATCAATAAGAGGAATCGATTTGCAATGCAATGCTCTTGGTGGGATCTCTTGTTGGGTCTCTAAACTAAAGAGTACGGTCTAAGACCTGCTCTACATAAAAAGCATCTCAAGATAACTTTTGTTATGATTTGACGCTATATAAAAACGAATTGAATTGAATTGAATGTGCTATCCACTAACATGGAGGGGGCGGGCTTTATGACCTCTACTGCAGCCAGCCACCAGGGGACGAACGAGTTGTTTTGGCTTCACTTTTGGGGAGCTGTCATGTCGTCCATCTTTATATACACTCTATGGGAACATCTTACAAATAGCTCAAGAGAAAACTGAATAGTAGGAGCTGTAATGCAGCATTCAGTCTGACTTGTATGGTTTCTCTTTGCTGACGGCTTCTGGTGATGACTGCTGTTCTGTTGTATAAGTTATGTGACTGCTGCCCATCGTAGCTTTCCTTTTTGAGGAGCCACTCTTAAGCGAGAGTGACCGTGAAACAAGGAAAGGCTGTAGGGGGAGTACTGGGACAAAGCCTAATTTATGACTTGGTTGAAAGGTTTTTCAAGGTTTTTCCTCTTCCTGCAGTAGATTAGACTCGTCTCCCAGCAGGCAAACTTCAAAGTATTTAATATACAAGCATTGGTAATGTTTTAAACATCAGGACATTGGATGTCTGGTGAAAAATATTACCTTCACTCTGAACTTCGCTTTCGTTCCACTATTGCTTGACAATGGCCCGCTGCCATTTGAAACATTGTAAAGCTGATTGGTAGCAAGATATATTGTGCAGGCGTTCTTTTCCCCTCTGGCCTTTAATCATCCTGACACATTTTGTTCACTCGTTCTTTGTCTTCCTCCAGGTATTTGATGGATGGAGCGGAGTCGAGCTCGGAGAGTGAAATGGAAGTGGACGACCAAAGTGACGAGGAAATGAACACAAAGGTGCATTTGTATACAAAACGGTCTGATAACTAATCCTTTTTTCCAGTCCGTCAGTCAGTTTAAACGTTCTGTCCATGCTGTTCTTTCAGACGCCACAGAAGCAGGAGAGACGAGTGACCCCCAAAAAGACACCAGAGAAGAGGAATGAAGACGATGAGTATGCCGGCTCCACTGATGTAGACGAACCAGGTTTGAGTCAAACTACTTTAACAGAAAGCGAAAACATTAGGGCTGTCAAAGTTAACGCGATAATAAGGCGGTAACACAAATTTGTTTTAATGCCACTAATTTCTTTAATGCATTAATGCAACTTGTGATTTTTAGGTTGGAGCGGACTCAGTTTTAAAGCTAGAGTGAAGATACTGGTATCATATGAAACTAAAGAGCTAAGGAACCCATCGGTACCAACCATTTCATACTAGCTCGTCGTGAAGGAGGTTAAATAATGATCCAAACTTGCGCTAAATTCTTAAACCCTTGACCTCAAGATATGTGATTGAAAATGGGTTCTATGGGTACCCACGAGTCTCCCCTTTACAGACATGCCGACTTTATGATAATCACATGCAGTTTTGGGGCAAGTCATAGTCAAGTCAGCACACTGATACACTGACAGCTGTTGTTGCCTGTTGGGCTGCAGTTTGCCATGTTGTGATTTGAGCATATTTTATGCTAAATGCAGCACCTGTGAGGGTTTCTGGACAATATTTGTTATTGTTTTGTGTTGTTAATTGATTTCCAATGATAAATATATACATACATTTTGCATAAAGCAGCATATTTGCCCACTCCCATGTTGATAAGAGTATTAAATACTTGACAAATCTCCCTTTAACTAAATTTTGAGCAGATAAAAATGGGGATTTAATATTTTAATCGACTGACAGCCCTGGAAAAAAATGTAACCCGTCCCGAAACCGTTTAAGATTCAGTCAACATCAGCACTGCCACTTCAGTGACTCCACACTTCTCTGTATTTCTTTGCGTTCTACAGAACCTGTTGTCGGGATGAAAGAAAAAGCACATCTTCTGAAAGTGGCTACATGCCTTACAAAGGCTTCAATTGTATTTTTTCAATTGACTTATAGCCAACATTAATCTGAGACAGGGAGCAATGAATAGGGGAAGAACCGGGCAGTCGGACCGTTGTAAAGGTGAAATAAAGGAAATGGAAGAATGACAGCCAAGATCAAAGAGGCACTTAGAGTCTGGATAGAATTCGAGTGGAAAGGAACAAAACAAGAAAAAGTTCACAAAATTAAATTCTCCTGTCTGTTGAAGGTTAAAACAAGCATTTTTTTTGTAAATCATGTAGGCCAGCTTATTTACTTCAGTGCATTTTTTTAACTCACTTAAAAGTGATGTTGAACTTAAAGGAAACTCTTCGGGTTATGTTCCAATAAATGCTCAAAAGCTGGTGTTCACATAATAGCCAAAAGTGCCAGTTTGTACGAACAAATATAGTCCAGTTCTAAAAAGACGGGGGTTAGAAAGGGGGGAGGAAATGAAAGTGTCTGAGCTATAATATTGTTACAAGTAACATCAACTTAACATCTGTAGATCAGAAAAACAGTGGCTTCTAAACTAAATTTTCGCAAATTAATCTTATTGTTTTATTAATTTCTCTTTTGTTTGCGTTTGACAATCAGGGTTTATCATTTATAATTCCTCAGGTTTTATTATTTTTTTCTCTCAGAATTTACTCAATTTACAAATATATATATATATTAGGACTGTCAATCGGTCCAAAGTGTACCGTAAAGGGAGATTTGTCAAGTATTTAATACTCTTATCAACATGGGAGTGGGCAAATATGCTGCTTTATGCAAATGTATGTATATATAGGTACTGCATTTAGCATAAAAAATATGCTCAAATCGTAACATGGCAAACTGCAGCCCAACAGGCAACAACAGCTGTCAGTGTGCTGACTTGACTACGACTTGCCCCAAACTGCATGTGATTATCATAAAGTGGGCATGTGTTCACATATCTTGAGGTCAGAGGTCAAGGGACCCCTTTGAAAATGGCCATGCCAGTTTATCCTCACCAACATTTAGCGTAAGTTAGGAGCGTTATTTAGCCTCCTTCATATGATGCCAGAATCTTCACTCTAGCTCTAAAACTGAGCCTGCTACAACCATAAAAATCACAGGTTGCATGTATATATAGGGCAGATCCAGTGGCTGTGACTCATGGAAAGTGATTCATTCTAACTAAGGAGGCAGAGAGAGGGTAGCACTGGAGCTGAAGAGGACTGAATGAATTGAGAGGGGGCAAGGGGACAATGTGAGGGCGCGGGGATTAGACAACAGGGATCACCTTTATGAAGCACTTGGAAATGGATGAGTTGACAACGCCGCCGCGAAAAGGACATAGAACAACATACATACTGTAGATGCTGTCTGAGGGGGGGAGCAGAAACGGAGGCGAGATGCAATCACTGTGAAGGGACTTGTGCATGATTCTCATTTCTATGTTAATGCGAAGCCACAAGTAAAGTGCCGATGTGCATCAGTGAGGCGACACAACACACGCTGACCCACCAAACACATACAGGGGGACGGCATTTTAATTAGACCTGCTCGTCTTTTCCCCTCAACAGCGCAGGTTGTATGGTAATGGAAAGTGTCGCCAACAAGGTTACGGTCTTTGAACTGCTGATATGTGTGTGTGTGTCATAGAAATGTGGCTTTTCAAATTAAAATTAAATTTTTATAGCACTTTGTAGAAAACATGAGCAAGATCGAACTCTTTCAGAAATGACAAATACATATATAAAGCAGATTTAATTCTTGGACATTTGATTATTATAGTTAATTAGTTTTATGATTAGGGCCAGGGTGCAGTGATGGTAATTTAAGGTACAAGGCTGTAGCAGCAACCTTGTGTTGTCACTGAACTGACATGGTTAACTATAAATATATAAAACTCATCACATACATCATTTTCTGCAAGGCCTTTTCAAGCATTAAAAATAAGCCAGACAATGTTAATTTTTTACCATATTGACAACTAAACTCTTGGTTTCACAGGAGGCGGTGATGAGTCTGCCGTGGACACGGAGGACGAGCTGCAGAGGTAAACAAAACACATAATGTCAATAATGCCGTTTGTAATATTTATGTGGATGAGTTTGTTTTCCGTCTAATTAAAGGTTGTTGACTTGATCTCTGCTCTCTAGTTGCTCCACTAGTCAGTTCATTCTAAAATCAGTAATTCCACTTTGACTTGAGTCGACTTTTAGTTGTTAATCGCACAATAATCACACAATAACTTTAGTGTGCTACATGTAGGTTTTCTGTGTAGGACGGTATATTTACGCTAAAAGAAGTAGAATCAACTGCATTTAAAGCTGCAGTGCGTAGAAATGGAGCAAATGTGATTAAAAAAGTTATTTTTATAAAACGGTCACTATTTCCTGACACCAAAAGTGCATGAGACAGGTAATCTGAAGAAAATCATGTTCCTCTTTGTCCTCCGGAGTCCTCCGGTGCTCCCAGGGTCTGAAATTAGCACCCGCCACCCGCAAAATGCGGGTAAATTGTTGGCAGTGGTGGGTGAAATCATCAGGACACCCGCCCCTTTGGCAGGCAGGGAAAACGCTAGTGATGGGAATAGAGAACCGTAGTTGTCCGCTTTCTTGACATGTCAAGCCTCCGTGACCGTCGATTGCTCTGTATTAATGCTTTCCGATAGTTACGCATGCACAATGACGCATAAGCACGCCATATTATGTTTCAGTTTGTTTGGGACCGGAGCCATGACGGAGAAAAAAAAAAAGGCTCAACAGCATAGCGCTACTAAACCTGAGGGGACAAACCGTATTTTTTCCCTGATAACGCGACACTGTGAACAACAAATCTGTGTTGAAATCGGCAGGATGAGTGTTAGTAACGTTACCTGTTAGAAGCCGGTGGGCAGCACAGTCCTGCTTGGATAAACAGCGGCGCTACTAACGTTAACGGAGGTGCCATTGAGTTATTGTTATGAGGCGTTCACACTCTAAAAAAAAAAAAAAAAATACTTGTCTGCCACAGTGGCAGGCAGTGAAAAAAGTTAACATCAGACCCTGGGTGCTCCTAATGGCATCTGCAAGATGATAGACGTTATAATGGAATTTTTGCCCAATGATGCCAAAAACATTCTGCCTACTGCAGGTTTAAAGCTTTTCTTGAGAAGAAAGATGCGTTTGCCGTACTTCAAAAGCTTAATATACCGACTCATAATATACCAGCTCATCCTTGCACGCTGTAGTCTGTGACCTGGTCACTGGTTGTTCAGCGCTACGTCACATGTTGTTATTGGGGTGGCTGTAGCCCACTGATTAATTCCCAACAATTGTTGGATGGATTTCTATAGAATTTTGTGTAGAAATTTATAGTTTCCAGACAATGAATCTTAACAATTTTGGTGACCTCGGCCTTTTACCGAAATTTTTTTGGTTCAGAGTTACAAATCTGGGATGAATTGGCATTGGAAATGAGGTACAGACATTCGTGCCCCCACAGCATAAAGACCCCTCACTTTGCTTTTAGCTCTACCAGGAGGTCAAAATTCACTTTTTCTGAATATTCCACAAACTTCTACAATTTACATCAGTGCAATAGAATTAGCTTTAATTCTTTCTTTAACAGATTATTTAGCTCCATACAAGTGAGATCTATATTGACCTGCCAATGTAGCTGTGACCGCCATTAGAAGAAGTACTCAGAAAAGACAAAAAAAAACAAACAAAGGCGAGACGCAGAGAGGTTTCTTCTTTTGAGAGGCAGACATGGAACCGCGATGTATAAAAGATATAACGGGTCCCTTTCCTGTCCTTGTAATAGGGTGGAGAATGAGAGCAGACAGAAGAAAGCACCAGCAGAAGGGAATACGGTGAAACAGGAGGATCCGTACGGGGGGTCGACAGATGAAAACACAGACGCTGAGGCTGAAGAGGATCACCCCATCCCCGAGCTACCAGGTATGTCTCTCTCTGTTCTTGTCTCCGTTGTCCTCCTGTCTCTTTTGTCTGCTCCTGTTCCTATCACAGGAACAGATGTCCTCCCTTACTCGCCGGACGTTGCAAACCCTGACAGAAAGTAATTGGATGGCTTTCTGCCTTTCAGGAACTCCACACACCGGCATTAAAGTGTGTACGGTTTTCTGTTTTCTCTGGTGCTTTGCTCCTTTTCTCCCCTTTTATCAAAGAGCACCTATAATTACTCCTCCTACATATTGTGTAGTTATCAGTTGCACTCTTCTGCTCCTTTCTCTTCCCATTTTCTTCCAGACTTCCTGAAAGGAAAGCACTTTTTCCTCTATGGTAAATTCCCTAACAACGAGAGGCGCCTACTGTTGCGATACATCGTCGCCTTTAACGGGTGAGAAAGACTTCTACAAGTACAGTACAACTTTAAATGGTCGTGGAAATTCACTGTGAAAATCTGCAGTTAAATGTTTGTATAAAAAACACAATATTGTCTTTGCTTCAGACTGATTGAGGACTACATGACGGAGAAGGTGCAGTTTGTGGTGACCAGTGAAGGGTGGCACGACTCCTTTGAAGACGTGAGTGGAGTCTTTGCTTTTTTTCTCCGTAGTAATGATGTCTAACACAACCTGCATTTCATGTTAATTCATTTTGTGTTCCCGGTTCAAAATGACCGCCCCACATACAGGCCAACCCTCCCAATTTTCCCGGGAGACTCACGTTTTTCATTGCCCTCTCCCGGTTTCCTCCCGGGGTCACAATTCTCCCGCATTTTTCCCAATTTAAGGCAATTTGTCACACCTTTTTTTTTTTTTTTCGTAACCTCAACCTGTTTCTAGCACTTTACAGCGTGTATAAACAATAAGCCCTACTGTTTCCACCCGGACGACAATAGAGCTACACTAAATGTCTCTTCCCGACAGAGGAGAGCTGCTCGTGCCACCGTGGGGCGGTTTGAGCTGCGCTCGCCGCACTTCACAGCATCACAGCAAAGCTGTCGTTGCGCAAGCCATAAAAAAAAATGTGTTTCAGATTGCAGTGGTGCCGTTGTCGCGTTGTGTCTGAAAGGGCCTTCAGTGAATGAGAGACGGAGAGAGAAATGGAGAGTAATAAGAGAAAGAAATACTCGAGCAGGGGCAAAACATTTATGACTAAAAACTGATGAATATTAGCCTAGTTTATACCAGAGATTCACAAAAGTTCACGCCAGAGGGGCGAATTATACAGTTTTCTTTGCTGAGAATTATAATTAAAATTAAAAATGCTGTTGCAGAGTACTTATTATTTTTGCTATTTTCATTCTTTAAGTGTCACCAGATTGCAGGAAACAAAGTCTCTGAAAATCAGTTTTTGTTTTTTTTGTTTTTGAAACCCTCCCTATTTTTGAAGTCTCAAGGTTGGCAAGTGTGCCGCCCCATTATAGCTTTTTTAAATCTTTTTTATCAACATAAGTTGTTGTGAACATCACAAGTTTTGAGCTTCTATTTGCTATTTATGGCCTCTAAGTAGGGATGCATCGATCTCATTTTATGTGTAAGGCAACATGACTTCATTGTTGCTTTCCTAACTTTATAAAACAAAATGTAACACATAAATACATATCCGATCCGGTACCGGTGCATCCTTACCTGTAAGCTCTTACAACTCATTTTTGAGTAAAAAAACAAAACAATGTATGGATTATTTTGTCTATAACAAATACTCAGATGAAACATATTGTGCTATTTTTCACAGACGACTTTGTGTCAAAGTTAAACGAGGACATTTGTTTTGAAACCACTTCAAATTTTTAAATAGTGGCACAAATTAACATCTATTGTGTTCACGGTCAAAAACTGACCGGTGTGATTTTATTAGTAAAGAAAGGAGGAGATATAGGCATCAATTGTCTCTTGGTCCGGATCATATTCTGTGTTGTGAAGGGGTCTGGTAGAGGAAGTGTGTCCATCTAATGAGTGGGCATGTGCATGAACTCAATTTTATATACTAATTGTAGAAGGGTTAAGAACAATGAACATTTCTGTGTGTGTGGATGTGAGCGTGTGTGCATGCATGCTTTTATTTTTCACTCTCGCAAGCAAGATTTTGTGAAGTTAATTGCTTCAAGAAATGTAATGCTCATTTATACAAAGTGCACAGCTGAAAATCTCTATTCAAAAAGCCACAGGGGAAAAAAAGCATCACGCCAGCACACAGAGTTCATTTTCTTTCAAGCAGTAGGCACTCCTTTTGCAAGGTATGATCAAATAAAAGCATTGAAGCAAATTGGGAACCTGAGTATTTTAGCCCTCCTGGTGAAAACACAGCGTTGGGACCAAGTAGCTTTTGAATCTGTTTGAAATTGAGGGTCAGAATTGGTTTTCAGCCATTTGCGGGCCTTGTTAGCATCTGAATTGGCCGTTTCAGTTATACAATCAGAGCTTTCAATTTTTCAACGGCTTTATACCTCTTCCATGCATTTGTAATGCAACAAGAACACTTCATGACCTCTCTGTTCCTCTCGCTTTCACTCTCACAGGCGCTGATGGAGAACGGGAATCTGAACTTTGTCAAACCCGCGTGGATTTACGCAGTCAATGAACGGCAAAAGATACTGCCCTATCAACCCTACTCCGTCGTCCCCTGAACAACACACTGTATGTACACACAAAGGTGTGCGCAGACACGCTTACACTTGATATCCTGACCAATGGGGAAAGCCATAGACACATTTTTTATTCTTTTTCAAATTCATCGCTTCACTTACATAAAAGCAATACACCGTTTGTAGTTCATTAATGCCTTTTCCACTGACTTTATACTTGCTATTCATGAAATGTTTTCAGTCCTCAGGTGTTTTCAACACAGATGTTCTCACCTTTCGACCAAGATGGGGAAAAATGTCTTTTTAATGGTGTCTGTTGAGGTTAATGTTTGGATAAGGTTTAGGTTTATTATTAGCCTTTTTTTATTTGAAGGTTGTTAGCTCTAGCTTGGCCAGAAAGTAACATCTTCATCATCAGCGCGCCGCTCAGTCACTTTGGCTTGATGAACAAAGCACACCGTCTGTGCTTCTGGACTTGTTTGAATCCCTCGGTTCCTGTGCTGCAGTTAGCTGCTGCTCACCACCGGCTACCTCAGGCTCTGTCTGGAAATGAGTTATCACCCGGTCCTGACTGCCAGCGGCAATGATAAGACTCTGACTTGTGTAAGCGGGCAGACCCTTATGAGAGCAGCCCAAAGTCAGGGGAAAAGTACCATTTATTAAAGGCTGCAGCCACAAAATGCAAAAAACCAGGACAACTAAATTCTGCAAATGAAAATGAATAGTTGGGGGGGGGGGGGGCTGATTGTTTTTCTTCTTTTATTTTATTAAATGCCATGAGTGGGGAAAATGATGGATTTCTATGTGTTGTGAAAGTTAGATAAATCTGAGTTTGTGGTTTGGTTTTATTCATGTTTGTGGAATTAATATGATGGAGATGGACCGGCTCGACAGATGTGAGGACGTAAGACGGACGTCAGTGTTTTGCGTCACTTGAGATTTCCAAAATGCTTGTTAAGACACGTGGAGCTCACCGTCTGCTTGCTTGTCCAAAGCAGCTTGTTTCTCTATCTTCAACTCTTTTTTTTTGTTGTTCTTATACTACTTAATTATTTTGTCTAAATAAAAATTAGATTTTTGTATTAATGATATTGTTCTCATTTTTATTCATCAAACTGTCTTTGCACTTAGCTGCTCTCATCCCTTCCTCTCTGTGTTCGCAGTTCGAGAGGCACTCTCTTCCTTTTCGTTCCTTCTCTCATCTCGAGCCCCTTTCTACTCTCTCCAATTTACCTCTCGTCTTGTTTTGCAGCCCGGAGCCACCGGGTCTTCTGCTCTTCAGTCAAGGGGATTAGAAAGCTGGTATGTGGATGTGAGACAGGGAGAAGGGGAGGGGGGTGGTTGCAGGGGAGAGAGGCTGCAGGAAAGATGGAAAGGTTTGGATGTGTGCAAAGCAAGTGTGAGGCGTGTTCGTACCACTTCCTGCAACCTTCGTACCAGGCATTGACTTGCTTTTCATAAAAGGCAGAGTGCAAGGTCAAATCCGTGTAGGTCTGGAAGCAGGATAATTTACAGCCGCTAACGGCATCATGCAGAAACAATGTCATATTTCATTTAAATTCATATCTGTCGTCAAGATGGCAGAGAGGATAGGCTGCTTTCAAACTGTCCCGTTTGACAAGTTGACTTTGTTCAAACAGCAGAGTTTCCACCCTATTCTTGTCCCCTTAATCTCTTCCAGTCAGATTTATTCTTTGCTCTTTGCATTTTTATGTCTCCCGTGAATCTTAGCAGTGACCTTGGCTGACTGCTAAGATAGCCAAACATTGTTTGACTCTGTAGTTGTAATCCTCATTATCTCTGGCACCCAGTGTTGGGTGTCTTCAACTGATGGATGTTTTTCTTTAAAGGAGCAATGTGGAACATGTAGCCACCTGCTCCAAAGAAATAGAGGTCAGCATTTCCTTGGTCCATACAATTTAGATTTAACTAACAGCAGGGCAAGAATCCGCACAATTCAACCAAACTGCTAATACTCTGAGAGTCGGTGAAAATAACACTGCTATCTTATAATCTTCACGCGTGGCGTCGGCCTATAGTTTACGTCAGTCTGAAAACATTTTATGCGTGAAATAAGCCATGCAGTTGCTGAATCTGTCTTTATTTTGGATCGACAACAGTTAGTTTAAGAGTTTCTCGGGAGTTTCCTGAGGCGGCGAGTCGCGTTGGACGCCCGTGGTTTGCATAAAGTAGACTAGCCCTCAACTTTATGCAAATGAGGAGCGGCCGTCGGTCTGTCTCTCGAATCGCACCGCCACGCTACCAGAATGCATTGCATGGCTGCTTACATAGACAATGTGGACATGTACCATCATAGGAATGAACGGGAGCCCGCCTCCAACGCTGTATACAGTTCTCTTTATACATCCATGCTCCAGCCTCGGTCTGGGTCTCATTCACATGGACGGAGGTAGGGAAATAACTTTGGATTCACCTATTAGTACATTTTACAACTTTTAGGACCTAATGATTTAAATAAGGGCTATTAGAGTGCTCGTACGGGGAAGTTGATTTACAGACGTCTCTTTCCTACGACGGAGTATTAGGGCCACATTGAGGAAAAAAAATAAATCTGAGATTACAAGAATAAAGTCATAGGTTTACAAGAAAAAAAGTCGTAATATTATGAGAATAAAGTCAGAAGGTTACGAGAAAAAAGTTGTATTATGAGAATAAAGTCACAATATTATAAAGTAGTAATTTGACGTGTTATTTTAGAGGGGAAATAGAGCAGCCTGTGTTAAAATGAGTGACGTAGAGCATCTATACTTTAGCATAGGTTTCAGAAATAACAAAATACTTCATCTTTTGGCACATCAGCACCACAACCACACGGACCTAGGGGAAATCGCCTCTTTTGTGGAAGAGGAAATTTATGACTTTATTCTCGTAATATTACCACTTTTGTTCTCGTAAAGTTATGACTTTATTCTCGTATTATTACGAGTTTTTTTCTCGTAAGTTATGCCTTTATTGTCGTAATGTTACGACTTTTTTCTCGTAATTTTATGACTTTATTTCCGTTCAATGTGGCCCTAATACTCCGTAGTACATTGTCTCTTTGGCCCTCACTGCATTAGACTTATATGCTATATACTTAGACTACAAACTATGTTACCTTCATCACAATGATCAAATGTTTTGCGGCTCCAGACAGATTCTGTTTTGTTTTTTTTGCCTAAAATGTCTCTTTTGATAGTAAAGGCTGCTGACCCCCGACCTAAAGGGAGTGTCTTCAAATTTGTAACAAACATCCACTCGGACTCGAGGATGAACTGATATGATTTCGGTGGTCAAAGGTCACTGTGACCTCACAAAACACATTTTGGGCCATAACTCAAGAATTCAGAACTATATTTCTAAGCTTCTGTCTGATATCTTTCAGTCAAAAGGAATCCAAAAAATGTTTTTCTCCTCACTCTTGTCACCCAACATTATCATGCAGGTGCCGTATGATGTAAAAGAGAAAGTGAAAGGTTATTCACACTGAATTTTCATTTCAGTGTATTAATGAATAGATTGACCTTACGCATAACCTGGATTACTAAATCGTTTCAATCAAAGGTTCAGTTGATGTATTGTGACCCTAGAGCTGAAATATTTTTCCCCTGGAAAGTTCAGATGCTCAAGCAAATTCAAACGAGGGAATTGTGATGACTCGAGGTGTGCAAGGTCAAACACTGCAAACCTATCTGGAGTCTGGCTCTTTTAAAAAAAAAAAAAAAGTCCAGTTTGTGATAAGTTGGCTGGAGTGGTGTGTAAAATGATGTTGTTGTTTTTTTTAAATGAAATAAACTTTAAACGAAATCCTGCAATGCACATAAAACATCTTTGCTATATCTAAAGACACAATTTTTTATTTCCAATTGGATGTAAAGTAGAGTATTTGTTTTTAGGCTTGTTTGCCTCATGATGATCACTTGCTGGAGATCGGAGAATATCCACACGAAGAAGTACTCAGATCTCCAGAAATAATCTGTTACAAGCACAATTAATGCATTCAAAATTTTAGTAAAAGTATATTTTCTAGTAGAAGTACAAAAGTATTAGCATCAAAATATACTTAAAGTACCAAAGGTAATGGGACTCATTCTGCAGCTGGTAAAGGTGGAGCTCATTTTAACACTACTACTACCTTACATAGTACTGCAGGGTAGTTTATTCTATAATGATTAACGCAACAATAACGTAACGCAAATTCGTTTTAACGCCACTAATTTCTGTTTTAAAAGCTAGAGTGAAGATACTGGCATCATATGAAACTAGAAAAACCTAATGAATCCATCGGTACCAACCATGTCATACTAGCTTGTCGTGAAGCAGGCTAAATAACGCTCCAAACTTGCGCTAAATGTTGGCGATGTAAAACTGGCATAGCCATTTTCAAAAGGAGTCCCTTGACCTCTGACCTCAAGATATGTGAATGTAAATGGGTTCTATGGGTACCCACGAGTCTCCCCTTTACAGACATGCCCACTTTATGATAATCACATGCAGTTTGGGGCAAGTCATAGTCAAGTCAGCACACTGACACACTGACAGCTGTTGTTGCCTGTTGGGCTGCAGTTTGCCATGTTATGATTTGAGCATATTGTTTTGTGCTAAATGCAGTACCTGTGAGGGTTTCTGGACAATATCTGTCATTGTTTTGTGTTGTTAATTGATTTCCAATAATAAATATATACATACATTTGCATAAAGCAGCATATTTTTCCACTCCCATGTTGATAAGAGTATTAAATACTTGACAAATATCCCTTTAATTTACATTTCACAACTATGGGCAATCATGCGATTAATCGCGATCAAATATTTTAAACGATTGACAGCCCTAATAATAATTCATCATTTATTTGCTGCTGATATTTTGTATTAATCAGAATCTGTGTAGTAAGTAAGGCTTTAAAATAAGTGTAGTGGAGTAAAAAGTACAAGCTTCTGAAATGCAGCGGATTGGAAGGAAAAAAAAAAAAATGGAGCTACTCAAGTTCAGTACAAGTACCTCAAAATTATGCTTAAGTACAGTACTTGAGAAATGTACTTGGTTACTTCATTACGACATCCCCTGTTCATTCTCACCAATAGCTTTCTAGACAATGCTCTCTTGTTGAAGATCATTTATACTTTGATCAGAGTTTCTTCTTTTCCATTCAGGTTTTTCACTCCCAGCTATCAGTGATAAACATCGCCAGCTTGAAGAGCGGTGCCACTGAGATTTCTTTTTTATGATTTATTGTTAATTATGACAGCTGTGACAGTTTTCCTGCGTGATGTCTTGAAATCAGTTTTTGCCATATGGACTCATTTACTCCTGTTCAAACCCAAATGGCTTAACATCTCTGGAGTTCTTTTTTTTTTTTTTTGCCATTAAAGGTAATCCATCACAGTAAATGAAAAACTGACAACACAAGTCACAAAATTGCATCAGAGCATTGATATCAGGCAAGAGCGTTACATTCTGAAGATGTTCTGCCTATTGCTTCATATTAAAGTTAACATGTTCAAGAAAATTAAACCTTTTTCATAAAACTGCTCTTCATAAATAAGGTAAGTTATGTGTGTATGAAGAGCAGTACTGACAAAAAAAATGATGCCATCATACCCAGGTACACTTCTTAATTGGAAGTTAATTGGAAGTGTAGCCTACTAATTGAACACTGTCTCTATTTTAACTAAAGTATAATTGGTGCTAAATTACTTTTTTTCCCTCTGGAAACGTCAAAGGAAATCTTATAATATAAAAGTTACACTTTTTTGTGTTTTGGAAGTGACAGTATCATTTCAAAAACACAGATTAGTTGCTGCCCATTGAAGAAATTGTTAGATATTTTAGGAAGTATGCTTATTCGCTCTCTGGCAGAGATTTAAAGGGACTGTTTGTAACTTCTTACACGTATAAATCATTGCGGGTCGGTGTCCCCTGCGCGCTCGCGTGTGGCTACGCTGTTCAGACTCGGACTCCAACACAAACTACACGGAAGCACCAAAACCACAAAGTTGTATCTAGTGAAGCCCGTCTGTTGAACAGTGTTGGTCGCGGTCGGAGGACGCGGTAGAGACCGTAGCTGGTCTCCAGGGCCAGAGTCTCTGCTGTACTCTGCTCCTCTGCCTGCCTTCACTCACACACCGCGCTCGTTCTCACGCTTTCGCTCCACTCTCACGTGCATGCGCGCACACTACATACTGCAGAAGAGTTACAGTAGTTTAGCTCTGAGAATATCTAGTGAATGTACAGTGGACGTTTGTGCAGAAATAACTGCTGCAGCTCCTCCAGACCAACAGAGGTTTCCCGTGTTTTGTGAAGTGACGGGGCTCCGCAGAGAGAAACATTATCGTCTCCGACCAAAACTCCGGTGTCTCCCCTGTTCCCTCCGGCCGCGGTCGGGAGGCTGAGGCAGGAAAAGCACTAGGATCAGCACAAGCACGAGCAACAGGACGCTGACTTTCGTTTCTTACAAATAGTCCCTTTAACTAGTTAGATTAATTCGAAGTTTGTTACCGTTAAAAATACAAGGCTACAGCTAGCAACCGGCTAGCTTACCTGTAGCTTTGCGCAAAGACTGAAAATGGGGAAAACGGCTAGCCTGGCTCCGTCCAAATGTTGAAATTCTCATTACATCCCGACAGCAATCAATAAATGAAATGTTCTGACGAAAAAAGGCTACCTGCGCGCCTCCACTCTCTGCCAGGAGATGCAGCAGCACTGCCCTGGTGACTTCCAGTACAAACAACAGCGAAACTCTGCGTGAAGCCTCCTCCTCCTTTATTCTCCTCCAACTATTTCCATCCATCCTCCTCCTCCTCCTTTACTCTCTCCAACTATTTACATCCATCCTCCTCCGACCTCCTTTACTCTCCTCCAACTATTTCCATCCATCCATCTCCTCCTCCTCCTCCTTTACTCTCCTCCAACTATTTCCATCCATCCATCTCCTCCTCCTCCTACTTTACTCTCCTCCAACTATTTCCATCCATCCATCCTCCTCCTCCTCCTCCTCCTTTACTCTCCTCCAACTATTTCCATCCATCCATCCTCCTCCTCCTCCTCCTCCTTTACTCTCCTCCAACTATTTCCATCCATCCATCCTCCTCCTCCTCCTCCTTTACTCTCCTCCAACTATTTCCATCCATCCATCTCCTCCTCCTCTTCCTTTACTCTCTCCAACTATTTCCATCCATCCTCCTCCTCCTCCTTTACTCTCCTCCAACTATTTCCATCCATCCATCTCCTCCTCCTCCTCCTTTACTCTCCTCCAACTATTTCCATCCATCCATCCTCCTCCTCCTCCTCCTCCTCCTCTCGTGTGTGTCAGACTCCCCGCCGTGCTGACTCCCGGCTCTACCGCCGACCGACCACCGACAAGAGAGGAGAGGAGAGGAGAGGAGAGGAGGGGGAACTCTGTGACTGAGGAGCCAGGACTTAACGAGCGTCTGTGTGTTTATGTGTGTTTGTGTGTGTGTGTGTGTGCGTGTGTGCGTGTGTGCGTGTGTGCGTGCGTGTGCAGACCAGACCGTGCACTGACTGAGGTCAAGGTGGGAGGTTCGGCTGTATATTGTTAGATGGGATGCTGCAGCCTGACAGCCAATTTGTCGCCCGGTGTTGTTCCTGAGAGAGGACAGAGGACCTGGATGTGAGCAGCTCTGCCAGGAGATGGGTAAGTGATTTAAACGCTTTAAAAAAGAGGTTGAAACATTGAGTTTTATTATCTATGTAGGACACCACTTTAATTTGATTATACCAGAAACATATATTCTCTCTGTGTGGGGAAAATATGTCTCTTTAATGAGATGTGTTGTGCTTTGTGTTGGAAGGGTTGACAAGTTTCTGCTGGAGCAAAACAAATAAATGGGAGTGATATTGATTCTTTTGTGTTTGGGAAAACGAGTTCTTGGCTAATTGTGGCAGCCTAATTGGACTTATTACTATTTTGTTTTTGTGAGACTACAATCATGTATTATTTTTTTACAATACTGAGCACAAATCATATGTATGGGAACAACAGAGAGGCACTCAAAAATATTGTAATCCAAAAGTGAAAAAATATACAATTTATAGTTTATAAAAGATGACAAATTGTATATAGACCATGAAAGATATACAATATACAGTGTATAACAACATGTCAGTGACATATTGTAGGTTCAAGGTTCAAACTAACCAAAGCTGATAACCAAAACATAGAAAATAATTACCTATAAAATAAGATACATAAACCTCCATAATAAAACTGCTAAAAACATTTAAATATTAGTGGGAACCATACATTTAAAAAACATATATAAAAGGATGTGTATAGGTGACTCCAAATGAGCATAATGTTTAATATCAGAAACAAAACTAATAAAAAGGTAATTTATTTCATCTCTCCCTTAAATTCCTCGAGAGTTTCCTTCTCCCTTTTGCACAAGCTTCCCCATTACTCTTTTAAGGATTTTCTATATTATATTTATATTTCGAGGATAGTACATTTATAGTTGTCTCCAGCGTCATGGTGCCTTGATGAAATAAAATCATCTTGCCTCCAGCTGGATCAAAGACACAGATAATATAATGGCTTTTTATGAAGTTCTCATTTGTGATACCCTCTGGTGGCCAAAAGGCTGCAAAGTGTCATTATGTTTGGTTTGGAGGCTTTCTCTCAAGATAATGAAGCTCAGTTTAAGACACATAATGAAAGTGCCTGACTGAAATGTGAGATTTGAAAAGGGTGAAAAATGAACTTATTTGGCAGGAAGACGTGTGGTTAAGTGTGTAGCCAACCTTAATTATACCGACATCTTGTTAAACTTCTCTACCATCTGTGTTATGTGACAGATTCTTACTTCAAGTACTCATTTTGAATCTGTATGAAAACAGCAAATAGGGAGAATTACACCTGCTTTGTGGTTATCATTCTGTTATCACACACACACACACCACTGAAGCACTTTTTCCTTAACAGTCGGTGTGTGTGTGTGTTAGTTTAATGTGTGTGCTGGTTTAATTTCAAGTCTGTGCACATCAAGTACACATCACTTGGAGCTGGCTTCCAAAAGCTGCAGTCTCTCATGTTTAAATAAAAGATGGAGACGATGCAAAAAAAATTGCTTCTTGAATAAAAGATGGTTTGTGGTTGGATCGGAGCGTCGCCCCCCCGGGTGGAGGTCGCCTCGTGTGACTCGGTGTCGAAAAGATTCCCTCTTTATTCTGTTAATCAACCGATCAGGAAGAGATTGTTTCCCATGCAACAGAGAAAACATTCATCATGTCACAGAGTGCCTTCCTCGCTCCCTCTCATGCATTCCTCCGTGCCCAATTTCATCTCTTTGATCGTTGCTTTGGCAGGTCATGTTTCAGCAGGAGAGGTTTAGATGGAGCTAATGTTTTATTGATTATTGTCAGTGTCAATATCTTGTCTGCACTTTACACGACCACTTTACTCCACCTCCACTTCACTCAATTTAACTTAACTGGACGTATGGATGGATACCTTGTGTTTAATGATGTGAAGGTGTGACCTTTTCTTTCTGTCTCCTCTTCTCACACACTAGAAGTCAAGTACTGAAGGTGTACTATGAGGTGTCACGAATCACAGCATGTGTCATTTCATCACGAGTGGTGCCATGGCTCTGCGCATGTATATAATCCAGTTTTAGCAGCACAAGGGAAAAAAACAACAACATAATTAAGCAGCTGTGGTTCTGAATAGCAGCTTGTGATCCAAATCTCTGTCTTGTTCTTACAAGACAACATAATTCAGCCATGAGGAGACATCACCGTCTTTCATTGCTTGATTTATTGTTCTACGAAACAGGTGCATTGTCATATTTTGAGGGAAAAAAACAAAGTTGTTATCACTTTTGAGTTTCCTAGGGACCGATCTGACTTTTTCAGTCCCAATAACGATACCTGGGCTTTGGGCATCGGCCGATACCGAGTACTGATCCGATACCAGTGTTTAATTAATAAGCTGTATGCCTCACTGTGTGGAAGGGATCATTCTGTTATGTGTAAGGCAACAGAAGGCTTGACTTAAACATTGCTTTCCTAACTTTGGAAATCAAAATGTGACCAATAAATACATAGTCATACATTTATTTCATCGTTATTTATTATTAAAATAATAAATCGTACACCAGCAACTTGGTAAAAAATCTTCAAAATTAACAGGAATTACAATTCAAGTGTAAACCTTTTTAATGCAGCAGCAATTTGGTCAAAACTTAAACAGGAATTAAAATTACAGTATATAATGTATATTGTATATAAACATATAATGGAATTGAATAGATCGGACCCATTGTCATCGATATCCGATCCATCGTATCGGTATCGGTGCATCCCTAGAATTTCCATGCGTTGCATAACTAGAAATACAGCCCTGTAATTTTATTTCTTTCCAGAAGTCGCTGGCTGCTCGTTAAAAAGCGGTGAAAAGGGGAACATGAGGAGTTCTGGGAGTGATTGTGGGTAGAGAAGTGTGACACAACAGCGAATAATTTCTGCCCCAAACTCAGCAGAGAGCTGATTATACTGCAGCTGAACATCCACATCACTCCCAGGGGCCGCGACTCATTCCTGCCTCTCGGTTGAAAGAAGCGAAAGATTTATTGCCGGCCAGCTCCACAGCCTTTAGTTTGAAATTTGAAGGAGTTTCTTGTGTTGTCGGGGCGGGGGGGGGGCAGACAAGGCCAAGGATGTAATAGACCTGTCAAGTGTCTCCACAGTGGAGCTACAGAGGAGGAGAAACAGGAGATCAGACAGGGGGAGAAGGAGATGAGAGGAAAAGCTGGAGGGACGAAGGCTGTTGGATGTTATTGAAGGGAGATTTGGGACGGGAAGGGCATCAGACAACACAGGATTGAAGGAACGAGAGGCCAGTTAATAATAAAATAAAATACGACGGGGAACCGTATGTAATTATGTAAAAAGAGATTACAAGCTTTCATTTGCAGACACATTTCTTTCGTCCATAAATGATAACAGACAATACTTGTTTCATTATGCATTTTTATCCCATGCATTTTTAAATCTGTGGGCCAGAATAACAAATGATGGACCAAAGGCACAGAGCGGGAGGCAGTAGTGAGGGGCAGATGAAGTGTAGATGGTAAATTGACCGTTGAATGAGCTCTTTGTTTGAAGGCAAAGGTCATAATGTAAAGAACAAAGTGACTTACTACAGTAGTTACTTACAATATGTTCCCCACATAACATCGAGAGTACTAACTGCTGCAGTAACGCTAAATGTTGATATATAGACTGAGAGATTTATCACTTTTCTGCTGTGTTTTCTGTTTTGCATGCTTGTATCCTCACACCTTTTTTATCCCCTGACTTTTTCATCTGGTTCATTCTGAATTACACAAAAGACAACCTCGCTTTCTCATGCAACCTTGTTTTCTCACTACGTTTTGTATCTCCCTCGGTGAATTCCTGTAGCTCCGACTCAAATTAGACTTTGCTTTTCTCATAATGAGTGTGAATCTGCACAATGTAAATTAAGGCTCTAATGAGCAACAGCGCCAAAGGAGTTGCATCAGAAGAATAGCTGCTTTAATCACGGTGCAACATTTTGTAGCTCAGAAAACATCTGGGCTGTGTCTCACTTTTGTTGCCTGTTGCTGGGACGAAACAGTCTGCTGAAACTTTGATAAATGAGCTCTGAAACGAAGATGAAATGTTGTGGACACGCTCCCGTAGCACAAATTGGATATTCCATTTTTAGCTGTTTCTTGACTGCTATGTAAAAATTAAGTTTAAATACGTTTGGTTAGGGTTGGGGAAACTTGTACTTAGATTACTGTTAGTCAAGTAAAAAATCTTTGATTAGTGCAACGCTTTGTTGGTGATAAAAAAAACTAATTAGACAAGTTTACAGCCTAGATGTCGTCCTCTGACTTTCCTCCACATTATACTGAGAAAGTTGTGTCTTTTTTTACATTTACATTTTAACATATTAGGCTCATTCCACAAAAGTTTGGGAGACTCTACACTGCTTGGGAGCATCGCTCTTCCACATTTCTCAAAACCTTTCCTTAATTATGCATCATGTATGGGAATAAGTGACATTTATGGTGATTGAAAAAATGAAAGGCAATCAGAAGAAAACTATACAGCACAGGGAGAAAATAAGTAACCCAATATCATGCCAAAGCGTGTAATAGACCCGCCTGTCCACTAGGGGATAGCGACACAACAAAGGAGGCGTGACCCAACAGTCAGAAACAACCACCAATACAATGAGAAAAATATCTTGAAAGCCCAAGACCAGAAAAATATGGCAAAAGTCACACCATAAAAAATGATGAATGGTGACACACTCAACCATAACACATAAATGATAAACATTTTCTATAGCCTCCTTTGAGGGAAGACGTTAATAAATTAAATCTATGCTTACAAACTGTACAATATAACCTCATGAATGCTCAGTGGCTCGTGGGCTGAAACTGCCATGCACTACTAAAAACAAAAAATCGAACATGCTAGACGTTGTGAGGCGTCCCAGTCACGACGTCGGTTGTCGTCTGCTATGACACGCTAAACGAGATAAAACAATCGAGTGTAGCACACGACACTCATTTTCGTTCCTGATCCGAGACGACGGCCATGCCGGGCTGTAATCGGGCTGATATTGTGTAGTCTGAGCCATTAGTCAAATACATACGGAAACAACGTAACATCACCACCGAAAACACATGACAAACATTGCTACAAAACACATGTCAAACGTCACTAATGCAACTTATAAAACAAAACACCGGTCTCCTGGTTGAAAGTCCAGTGTTTGTTGGACCCATCCACCTCCCCTTCCACCTGCCCTCAGCAGTCTTTCTCTCTTGTTATTGTACATTATTACATTGCATTACATCAGTTACAAACTACATGGCGTGAAAATGACACGCCTAAAGCAATAACAGTGTTCTTATTACGCGCTTGCGCATTATCGTGTCATTCACACGGCTTTTTCATGCGACCGTGCTGAAACATATTTCAATTGCCAAATTACGCACATTGCACATCAGATCCTAAAAACAGCCATATAGAAAATGTCAAGCTTGCACTGAGTGTGTAATGCAGACTCCTTAAATGGCATTCTCAGGCCAAGCGTGTCCTTACGGGGATGTGATCTTGTAAAATATGACCTTAAGAATCACATCTTAGAAAATCAAATGACTCGTAGCCCTGACCTCATGGACAGTTTAAGACGTATACACGCAGTTTTACTTCGGTGGCCATGTGCGAAATTAAATTGACTTCTCAGAGCAGGGATCATTGCATCCTGTTTTGACAGGGAACCAATGAACTGGTGTTAATGACGGCCTTCCTCTTACAATCAATACGAAATGCCCATGGTGTCATTGTAGATGTGTAGCAGACAGACAGCAAGTGCTAGTCAGAGTCAAAGCTGTTTATAATTCGAGCCTCTTGAAATTCTTACTTTCTATTCTGCTTGCATATTGCTCTCAGTGGAAATGATTTGTTTCGGTGGCATTCATTCACGAGCAATACATTCCGTGTGTAACAATTTGAAATCAAATTTCACATTAAAGGTGCTGTGTCATATTTGAAGGTGAAGTGAAGCTTCAGTCTTGTAACGCTGAATCAAAATGATCTTTTAAGACCTTGATACTCAAAGTGGGTCCGTGAAAAGTTTTCAGATTCATTCATTGAAATCATCATGACTTTTTTTACAAAAGGCTAGTGGTTCAGTGAATAACATTTTACATTTTTAAATTTATAATAGTTTATAGATTATATTCTAATCTAACAAATCTATAACTCTTAGAGTCTGCAAATATGTTTAATACATGTCTAATATCTGTCTGTTGTTCTTTCACATAATTAAGACTATAGAAGTGTAAAATAAATATTTAATAAAATAAATTATTCCAAGGAACATACATGAGGGGGTCTCCGGTATATATTCTCTATCTCTTAAGGGATCCTTGGCTGAAAAAATGTTCTGAACCTCTGTTTTAAGAAGTGTAGAAAGCAGTTTTGTTGTTCAGATGAAGAATGTCTTTATTGAGTCTAATCTCTTCGATAGAATTGAGATGCTGTAAAATGAACCAGCAAGTCCTCACACTAAACAACATGGTAGACAACGGCACCGATACCACTTTGCGGCAGCGTGACGTTAACCCCTTGTCACCATCTTTCGAGTCCTCACGCTCCACCAGCGTTCTCCCTCAATACCGGACCAATTTCAAAAAGTGTTGTCTCCATTAGTCACTTAGACACAAAAACATGAGAAAATAGGGTCCAGGTTGAAAGATACCGAAGTTACCCTTAAAGTAAATCCATTTTAAAGGACAATATCTCTGAATTTGAGCATTGGCATTCCCTACAATTTGTTATAATTTTGTCCTTCAACAGAATAAATGTATTTTAGAGGACGTGCTACAGTCATTTAAATAGAGAATAGACATACAATAGCAGCTTTCTCATATGTGATTAAAGATAAAAAATAAATTGAGCACAACCAAGGACGTTTCAGAGGAATTCATAGGGAGGAATTATAGAAGACTGGTTAATGATGTAATATCCATTTTGTTCAGACATGAGACACACTTGAAGGACATTTTCATCATTTTCACTACCACTATGTTTTTTTTTTGGTTCTTAGGTCCTTAATGTTGCAACGAGACGCCGGTTTCAGTCTGTGCAGCATTTTGAAGTATGATTGTAGATGTTCACTGCCACCTTGAAGTGTCGCCTCTGACGATCACAAACACAGACAGCTGGTGCTCTGCATTATTCTGCTTCTTCTTCAGTCTTTGGACTTTCCAGTTTGCTTGCTGTGTTTGGTTCCAGTTGTAATGCAAGGAAGACATGACTTTCTCAGCAAAACTACACTGCCATTGAAAAGTTTGGAATCAGCTGTTCTATTGATGTTTTTATTCTTTTCTTCGATAATGGTTATTTTAAGAGAGATAATAGTTTTGGCTTTCAAGATATTTTTTTCATTGTATTGCTGGTTGTCTCTGACTGTTGTTGTTACGCCTCCTTTGTTGTGAGAGGCGGTGTCCTGGCGGTGCGTTCACAGATGAATCCTATTGTGTAATCAAGTAGACGGTCCCAAACAGTCCGACGTCCGACCGTCAAATATCGAGTAGTCCTCTCAGACATCTGACTGGACCCAGTCAAGCTTTTGTGGCAGGAGATTCCAAACTTTTGAACGGTGGTCTATTCAGCTGGAGATTATTTTTGTTAATTCGGCTTATAAATAGAACATCTGTGCTGTGATCACATTAATATTAGCTTCTAATTTTACCTTTTTTTATTTTAAAAACAATTTAATTTTGATCGGGGAAAAAAAACATTCACCGCTCCGGGCAAAGCGTGTCCCATTACTGTTTGAAGACTTCGTCTTCTACTCTGCTGATTACTTTGACCCTAAGCTTTATTGAAGCACAACACTGCAGTCCGTTATCGGCTAACAGCTTTTTCCTGGTCTGGTACTCTGTCTCTGGGGCATTTCTCTCTTTGACATCTTTTAACCCAGTGATGAAGGAAACTGAGTTTATTTCAACTCCATGAACATGGCTGGAGGGAAACTGTTTAGGTTTATTTTTTAATTCCAAGGAGATTTTTATTTTAGGTGTTTGTTTGTTTGTTTGCCTCGTTGTTTTCGAGATGATATCTCAAAAATGAGTTAACATTTATATGTAATGTAATGCATTGTAAACAACAAGTGATGACTTTATTGCTGCAACTAAGGCTTATCTCCATTATCGATTAATCTATTAAAAAATATTGTATTTAATGATTTTGACTAAAAATTACTGAACAATGCCCACCCCAAATGCCTTCTTTTGACTAATCATTTCAGCTCTAATTCAGTTTTGGTGCAGATTTTTTACAACACATTTGACATTACAACACTTTTGTAATTTTTTCTCATGAATGACCATCCTTAAACGGTCTGGCAATGTATCCTGTGATTGTCTGTAGATTTATGCAGATCAAGATTCCTGTTTTCTTATCATTTTCTACCACTCAAAAGAATACATTCACAAGATTATGCAGCCTTGGCAGAGCTTTGCCCACTTGGAGTGCTTTCTAGTTGTTTTTGTTTTTATTCAAGTTTTTAAGCAGCTAAAATTAGCCATTAGCCGCCCAACAATTTACTGAAGCACACTCGAGCGGACGCACACTTGCCTTCACAGAGGCTTGAAACGAGCTTCTCCAGATGAACGCCGGTCCTCCCCTTCAATCCTGCAGGCTGCTGCCTCCTGTAGCGATTGGACTGACCTCTACCACAATAATGATGTCTGTGTGAGTCCTCCACTGAATCAAATCAATATCTAATCGTGTGAAGTCAATACGTGTGCCACCGGCGATAATGTCAGGTGTTGTGGCCAGTGGTTCGAACTCAACAGGTCGGATGGATTATTGATTTGTTAGGCTCAAGTCATTTGGACATGTGTTGATTAGCAATGCAGATCACAGGTCAGGGTCCGAGGAAGCCAGGCGGTATGTACTGCAAGTTCTCACTGAATTTATTCACAACCTTGGGACTGACAGGAAAGATCATACAGGAAAGATGCTGCAAGTCAGTAGTCCGTTTCAACTTCCTGTCGCTGATAAATATTGTATGCAGCTTTTTTGCATGCTATTACACAGCCTGGTTGTTGGAGTGTGTCAGAGCAGAGGGATGGAGGGAGATAAGAGAGGGGAAGAAAAGTTCTCATATATCCTCATCATGTCTCAGAAACACATAAACCTTCAGTAGCGGGTTACTAATGGTGAGTTTTAAGCAGGAGTTTGCAGTTTTCTGCAGATGATCTGTTATAAATCGTGGATTCTTGGATTAAGCTGTTCCTCTGTGTCTTACCTTACTGTGAAAATCGTTGATATCAGGTAAATGCTTCAGGTTGTATACGACTGATGCTGTAGACATAGAGACGTCCTCAGTCTTTGGTTTTAGATTTAGATTTTAAAAAATTAACAAAACATGTTCTCTAAATGTCATATTCCTCTTACACTATCCACAGAAATCTGTTTATGCATATATCTAAAATGACACTTTAAGGACCAGTGTGTAGGATTTAGGGGGATTTATTGGCAGAAATGGAATATAATATTAATAACTATGTTTTCATTAGTGTATAATCACCTGAAACTAAGAATCATTGTGTTTTCGTTACCTAAAGCTGGGCATTCATACACTGTACGAATTTAGCCCGTTTCTACATAGGGGAGCAGGTCCTCTTCCACGGAGTCCGCCATGTTGCTCCGTCATGTTTCAAAAGTAGCCCAGAACGGACAAACCAATCCATTTATTGGCGGTCCGTAATGTGTAAATGTGGATAGGTACACTGTAGCCCTGTGCTTTTCTATTGGTCAGGAGAACTGTTTTGTTAATTAAACCAATTATTCAGCAGCAATGGCCACATATGAGCTGTGGATTAGTTGAGCTTTAATGTCCCAGACGGACAATTTGGCGTACAGGCAGCAGTCAAAGAATAATAAATGCACAGCGATGAATAAAAACAGAAGCACACAGGTTAAAGGTACCCCTTTGGAGGTTTTCACCACTAGTGATGCTATGGAGCGATGTTTTCACAAGTGGGCCCCTGTTTTGTTTGTATTGTGCACAACTAAATTTCACGCTATTCCACTGATCAACACCTGGTGGCAGTAAGAGACAAACAAAGGAAACAACAAAGGCAGTGAAGAAGAAGACTGCTTGCAAGTAAACATCATGGATGTAGTTTTAAGAACTGGATACCAGACTCCAAATCGGCACCTACTCACTTGAATGATAATTGCTCACCGAGTGCACAAGCCAATAGAGTTTTCCTGCTTCCTGCTTTGTTTCTGCGTTGTGCAGCATGCACTTTAGTGTTTCTCCCGATGGCCACACCTGCGTGTTCAACTCTCTGCCCATGCACTCTGCAGTGTGCTTTTTTAAGCTTCGGTAAAGCTTAACAAATATAAAACCTGCATGGATTACAAATTCATATTACAAAGAGTTTGCAAATCTGAGTGTCCTGTCAAAAGTTTTACCGATGTTTCTTTTATAATGGTGGTCTGAGGGGAAAATGCTTTTTGGGCCGCATGGGGATTTTGTCGTTGCAGTACCATGAGTTGGCCACTCATGGTCCAGGATAATTGGCGGCAAGTGGTGGTAGTCTACTAGAGCTGTCAAAGTTAACGCGATAATCACGTTATAACGCCACTAATTCCTTTGACGCATTAACGCAACTTGCGATTTTTTGGTTGTTGTTTTTAGGTTTAGGTTGTGCAGTGAGAGTGAAGATACTGGTACCATATGAAACTAGAAAACCTGAAGAATCCATCGGTTCCAACCATGTAATACTAGCTTGTCGCGAAGCAGGTTAAATAACGCTCCAAACTTGCGCTAAATTTTGGCGATGTAAAACTGGCATAGCCATTTTCAAAAGGAGTCCCTTGACCTCTGACCTCCAGATATGTGAATGAAAATGGGTTCTATGGGTACCCACGAGTCTCCCCTTTACAGACACTTTATGATAATCACATGCAGTTTGGGGCAAGTCATAGTCAAGTCAGCACACTGACACACTGACAGCTGTTGTTGCCTGTTGGGCTGCAGTTTGCCATGTTATGATTTGAGCATATTTTTTATGCTAAATGCAGTACCTGTGAGGGTTTCTGGACAATATTTGTCATTGTTTTGTGTTGTTAATTGATTTCCAATAATACATATATACATACATTTGCATAAAGCAGCATATTTGTTCACTCCCATGTTGATAAGAGTATTAAATACTTGACAAATCTCCCTTCAAGGTACATTTTGAACAGATAAAAAATGTGTCATTAATGGTGATTAATTAAGGACAATCATGCAATAAATCACGATTAGATATTTTAATCAGCCCTAATCCATAGTAAACATGCACATAAACAATGCATGATTGAAAATATAAAAAAAAAAATGGCTTTGCAAATGTTTTACATGGAAGGACATTTGTTAGTTATCGAAGGTACAAACAATGCATTTTGGTGAACTTTTGTTTTGTTTACAAGAAAGCAAACCTCATTGTTGTCGTCACTTAATTGTCACCAAAACCATCCAGGAAGCAGCAGAAAATAGGAGGAAACATAAAATCTTGCTCGAAGAAGAACTTTCTTTTTGAAACCAACCGGTTGACTGTCTGTTGACTGTTTGTTCTTCAGAACTTTACATGAAGTTAAGTTTAATCAGTTAAACTGAATTTATTTGTATAAAAGCGGTGACTGTAGTTTCCCCTAGCATGAATTTGAGTTACTCCCTTTAATTTGAGCTTTCGCAGCCCCGGGGGCCAAAAAGACCTTGTAGAGATCCAAGAGATCTTTTATCTCTGTTTCAGTCAGACAGAATCAGGTGACCTTGACTGTGACTGACACTTGTGTGTATATAGGCGAGGTTCAGTATGGTTTGTATGCATGTCCTGTGTGTGGTGTCCTCATAGATATAAAACTGTTTCATATCTTGTGGGTGTCCTGCTAAGTTGTATCTCTGAGGTGAGACCAAAGACACATTTTCAGCCCTGGTGCCACAATAACCTTTTCTTTTATATTCCTCTGTTGTCAGACTCATGACCATGACCGTGACCACTGGAGCAAGATCATGACTTCGCTCAACGAGTCAGACGAGACCTCCACTCCCTCCTTCCCTCTCTCTTCCCTTGGGCACAATTTCTCCCACTTTGTCACCCATGACCCTTCCTACTCCCCTATATCCTTCCCCTCCTCGTCCTCCTCCTCGCTGACGCCCTCTAACTGCACCAGCTCTCCGTCAGCCTCCTCTCCTCCGTACAACTTCTACGCGGTGCTGCTGGTGCTCCTGATCTTCTGCGTGGTGTTCGGTAACGTACTGGTGTGCGTGGCGGTGTCACGGGAGCGCGCTCTGCAGACCACCACCAACTACCTCATCGTCTCATTGGCTGTGTCCGACCTGCTGCTGGCCACGCTGGTCATGCCCTGGGGCGTTTACCTGGAGGTGTGTGTGCATTCATTTATTGTGTATGTATGATGTATGATCAGTGACAAAATCACTCAGCTTCATGCAGTGGGAGCTAAATGTGGATAATAATGTTGTGGATCATGTGCTTGTTTCTCTAAAAGTTTATTTTCCATTGCAACACATGCAAAACAGATGCAGGAACACCAGATTTCAGAGCAGTAGTGACAGAACAGATATTTATTGCATATGGCAATTTAATGTACTTTGATATTTTAACCGACCGGGGCTGCAACGTACGATTATTTTCATTAAATATCCATTTTCTTAATTGAGAAATCATTATGGAGCTCTAACGACTAGTTGAGTAATCAGTTAGTCAATGCGCAGAAAATTAATTGGCATCTATTTTGATAATCGACTTATCGTTTTAGTAATTTTTCAAGAAAAAAAATGCCAAACACTCTCTGGTTCAAGCTTCACAAATGTGAAGATTTGCATTTTTTTCTTTGTCATATATGATACTAAACAGAATATTTAGGTATTAGACTGTTCACTAAAACAAGCCTCCTTTTTCACTTTTTTTTTCCTGACATATGATAGACAAAATTATTAATCAATTAATCAAGAAAATGATCAGCAGATTAATTAATAATGAAAAATCATTTAGTTGCAGGTCTAAATCAATTAGTGTTTAAAATGTCGGATAATTGTGGAAAATGCTTATTATATCATGTTCAAGGCGATGTCATCAAATTGCCAACAGTCAAAAACCTTAAGATGTTCAATCTATCACATTAGACAACGAAAAGCAGCAAATCTTGAAAAACCATAATTAAAATAGTTGTAAATTAATTTTCTATAGATTACAGAAGCTGAGAACGGCCGTGCTTGCAATTATTTTTTTAAATGATCTTGTTAATAATCTCGTTATCTCAACAAAACAAGCTTTCTTATCTTGAGATAACAAGATTTAACTTGTGACTATAAGATAACAATAATTAACTTGTCCTCACAAGAAAAACTAAAGGACGTTTCCACTAACATGTTTTATTTTTATTGTGAATATAATCCATTTAATTTTATTTCCATATATGTGTTTTGTATGTATCCTCGTTAACACCTTCTTTTGAAAAGCGGACGTAGTCGCACTTTACTAGTTGCCAACCTTATCGCTAGATTTAGTGACTTTTCAGACCCTCTTAGCTACTTTATTTCTAAAAAAAGACAAATTTAGTGACTTATCCACATCAGGCAAAAATATTGTAATTAATTCCCATATATGCTGCTTAGAGTAATCACAGTCCACGGCTCTTCTGCCTCTTGGGCCGTGCACAGGCATGCAGTCAGCCGACACAAACACTAAGCTTCAGGGCACAGTCACACATGAGCGAAAATGTATTAATTTGCCTGACATTCAGTTCCATTCTATGCTAGCAAAGGCGAAAAACGTTCGCTTCCGGTGGCGAAGCAAATTTGCTTCTTTCGCAAATTTGCTTCTTTCGCAAATTCGACTTTGGTGAACATTCAGGTGAATATCGCTTCGGCAGTCGATGGTCACTCGCCTGCATTCGTGGATGTGTGGCTTTATGCAAAGG
>CAKAKR010069084.1:0-16883 GCA_916700685.1 Adelosebastes latens
ATTTGATTTCCGATCACTGCTCAGATGAAAATCTCTGCTGTGATGCCGCGTCCAGGGACCCACACCCGTCCAACGGCAGACATCCGCTTTGAAACTGCACGCCAACTGTTTTCCTCTCACTCAGCTGTGGCAACGCTGAGCGAACGCTTCGCCGTCCAAGACAATTATCTGCTCTAATGGATTCAGTTGAGACGGGGCCGACCCGAGACGGAGCGCTGATTTATTTCATTCTTTCCTAAAGCAGAGCGGCCAATTATATCGCCTTAACTAGGCGTTAGCTCTTTTAGCCGGCTAACCGGGCCCAATTAGAGAGCAGCTGCAGGTGGATTTTAATGGGAGGCTGTGTGTGTGTGGATCCTCAGCTTCGTCGTATGTTTACACTTTTGCCTGCCTCAGCGACAGAGAGAGTTGCTCGGTTATGAGCGAAGTTGCAGAGCTGGATTGTTTTTTTTCTCCCTCTGCGAGCTCTTCGGGGTCAGCCAGAAAGCAGCTTTGATTTCCGGAAAGTGCTCATGTTGTCTTTGCAGCGAGGGAGGATTTGGAGGGACGGGAAGGGGGGGTTGTGGGTGACATCGGTGCTTTTCCACCAAAGTAACCAGTGGATTGTGTAGATTTGTGAAGTGCTGCGAGCTGGACCGGTTCCTGCGTTGACAGGATTAGAACATCAGCCAAATGCCCGTCAGAGATGCGGCATTGTTTGAAGCCATCCACTCATCCGCTCCCTATTTTTTCCATCTGACAATCTGTTCTTTATTGCGCTGTCAAATTCAAAATGTGTTCTCTGTCATTTTCACCCCTCCCCCTATCCCCTGCTGTCACTCAGTGGCTCTTTGACACACATCAATTATACACATTAGGCTTCACGGAGAGTGAAGAGGGGGCAGCGAGAGAGGGTAAGAAACAGAGAGAGGTGGAGCATGTATCCCATACCACCCAGAGGCCTGTTCCAGCAGTAATTGCGGTGGTTAATGTGGGTCAGCGGTTGCGGGGTCGGAAAGAGTGATGGAGGGGGGAGGGAGGGAGTCGCTGCAGTCACCCTCGGGTGGGAGGGTTAAGGGTGAAGCGCTCCGATACACCACCCCACACACTCCTCTCTTTTTAAACCATACTAGCATTCAGCTGGGCTGCAGGGCATCACTCCTTTCACCCTCCACCTCCCTCAGTCTGTGCTGATTCAACCCCAAATATTTGAGTACTGAGCACAGAGCTGCAGTTCCCAACCTGGAGGTTTGGACCCGCGAGATAAAGCTTAGAGGTTGTGAGATGATTTACAGGAAAGGAAAGCAGAGAAAAATATGTTTATTTTTTATTTTTTTCAGACAGTTTCTTTCCAAATAACCTGGATAATTTGATCTCCACAGATCTCTAAATATATTCAAATTAATCAACCTGGGAATAGGGATATACCGATCCAATACTGATATCGGATATCAGGCCAATACTGACTCAAATAACTGGATCGGGTATCGGCGACAATGGAGCCGATCTATTCAATTCAAATCTATGTTTGCGTCTGATTACATGTGCGCGTACTACGCCATGCATGCCAACAAACATGTCATGCTGTTTGGGAGGTGTTCCACGCTTGATATGCCAACAAGTTCTACGGCTACTTGCAATATCTGCAAAGTAAATGTTTCAAGGGGTCGCAGTAGCACTGCAAAATGTAACACAACCAACTTAATCGAGCACCTCCAGAGGCGTCATGCCGAAGAATTTGATTAATTTTTGAAGGTTTGTTACCAAGTTGCAGGTGCACAATTTATTATTTTAATAATAATAAATAACAGTTCAGTAAATTTATATCCATGTATTTATTTGTTAAATTTTGTTCTACGAAGTAGAAAAGCAATGTTGAAGTCAAGCCTGATGTTGCCTTACACATAAAAATGACGATCCCAGTCACTTCCACACAGTGAGGCATACAGCTTATTAATTAAACACTGGTATCGGATCGGTACTCGGTATCGGCTGATACCCAAAGCCCAGGTATCAGTATTGGGACTGAAAAAGTCTGATCGGTGCATCTCTACCTGTCATGAAGGGCAGTAAGTACAGTATAGGGGACAAAAGCCCAAAATAAAAATCTCTGAAATAGTCGCACTCGCACTTAATTTTACATGAAAGTCACCACCATCAGTACCATTCAGCATGTGCCAACAACCAGCAGTAAAAGGGTAAAGAGGCTGTATGACATTAACTTACCAAACACAGATTTTTACGGACTTAAATATGTAATAAAATCTAAATAATGTTACAAATCTACCCACAAACAACCAGAATACCCTCATGACTTTGATCTTACAAACAAATCCTTTTGAAAAATGACTCATATATGTCAAGAAAACAACCCTGCGTGCTACAAAATGATGCTCCCATACAACTCATTTCAACAAACCAGATGCGGTCAAGGTTGTTTTCCAAAGCCTTTTCCCCTCCAGCGTAACATCCTCTCGTCGTTGAGTTTGATCCTGAGCTCACACCTTGTGGGGCTTCTAGCTGATTTTTTTTACTGCTAATGTAAAACTCCCAACAACAAAACCAAAACGCTGAATAAAAAAAAAAGCACAAGAATCCAATTAATATTTTGTCTGAAAGGAAGAAAGTGTTTCTGGAACAGACGGGGACACTCTGCACTGAAACCCGGGCTAATGGAAGTCTTTTTAAGTAGATTAGTTTGCTGCTTAAGCTAAGATGACCCATCCAACCTGTTCTCTGGCTGGGGAGACCTGGATGTTCCTTTTCTTAAATGGAAAAAAAAAATTACAAAAAGAGATATTAAATAATTAAATGCACCAAGAAGAAAGTGCAGGTTGCCACCTATGAGGCTCCGGTCTGATTACCACCATCAGGAGAAACATGGAAATAAAAAGGCAATATCGACCTGAAACGCCGATACATGAGAGCGAACGCCGCCCCCCCCCCCCTCGGCTCCTCCGCTGTTGAAGCCGGCGGTCGACCTGTTGTTGGAGAGGGTAGATGTGTTGACAGAGGCGGGGCGCCGTGGGTCTTCACTCAGTCAAAGGCCTCCTTCAGCAGCCATGAAGCATTTATGAACAGGCATCTCCCTCCTCTGCTCTCTATTCCACTCACAGCCCTCACTTCTTCTTCTTCTTCTTCTTCTTCTTCGTGTCTTGCAAACACTCTGCCCTTCTTTCCCACGTCCTCTCCGACTGTCTCCCTGCTACACACACACACACACACATCAGCGTCTAATAGATTTCCTCCCCCTTCACTCCGAGTGTGTATGTGTGTGTTTTTGAGTGTCCCTCCTCAACAGCACTAGCGGAGTGTATCTCCCCGCTCTGAGCCCTTCTCGGCCTTCAGGTAAATGTTTGTGCTGCGAGAAAAAAGAGACACACAAATTGACGGAAAGAGCTTACTCACGCTATAGTCTGCAGCAGCACCATCTCACCGCTTGTTCAAGGTTGTCGTACAGGTGCGTCTCTCTGTAAATAAAAAAAAAAGCACACATGCTGACTAAAATAATATGCGGGCTCTCATTGCTGCTGTGTGTGAGCGGCGAGTGTGCTGACTCTTAAACAGGTGGAGCTGGAGCACTGCAGGGAACGTGACTGTGGTGTGTGAATGTGTAAATGTGTGTGTGTGTGTGTGTGTGTGTGTGTGTGTGTGTGTGTGTGTGTGTGTGTGTGTGTGTGTGTGTGTGTGTGTGTGTGTGTGTGTGTGTGTATGTGAGGTCCACTCCTCTGCTCTTTGATCCTCGTCTTGACAGCCCACCACCTGGGACGATCCGTCACACGCCGCATGGCTCCCGGGCCCCGGCTACACCGCGGGAATCACAACACACAGCGGCTAACGCAGCGCTAACAGCCAGCCTTCCTCCTCCTTGCACATTATATACACTGTCAGAATCGCTAATGCTAACACCAAAAGCTAACCCCTCCCATGTACAGATATGCCAAAAAAAATGCCACCGGAATCATAATTCACGGCGCGTGCCGCGAGCAGCTAAGACTCATACGGCGCTATTGGAATTGCTAATCGCACACGAGGGGCCAAAAGCTTGAACACAGGTGCAATTGGAATTATAATAGAAATGATAGTGTACAATACTGAGGCAATGCTAAAAAGCCTCCCTCACCTCACCTCACCTCACATGGAAACCATGACTCAGGCTAAGATACACACTTTTAACTTTTAAAGGGCCAGTCCTATTTTTTTTCAAGTATATTAACATGTATGATTGAAGATTTGTAGTTGTAGATTGATTATAATTGAAAATATAGGTTTATTTTACCCTTTGTTGTGTTTATAAATGACATTACATTTGGGAGTAACACTGTAGTGACCCTTTTGTGCTATTTGTGCCTTTAAAGCCCCAGTGAAATGGAAGTTAGAGCGTCTTTAGCGACGGATTTCACGGTGAAGCAGAATATTTGAGCAATGTACAGTTACAAGAGGGATTTAAATCAAGTCATTCACATTTAATTGGAGCTGTGCCTTTAAAAGCCCTTACACACACAGTCATGGTCCACCTGTACAGGTGTTTTCACTTACTGGTCCTGATTAGAGCTCTCCTCAGGACTTTGTGGGTCGGTACAAACTGTAGCCTGATTGACATCGTCCTCTTTCTCCTCTCAGTTTGGTTTCGGGCGGAACAGCGTGCACTTGTTTGGTTTTTATTAGCTGTGTTCCATTCAGCCGTACCCGTTGTTATAAAGGGGAAACCTGCTTAACGGGAGTTCAGGCAGCAGGTAGGAAGTGTTATCTTTGTTGTAGAGATGCTGTAGTAAACCTTTTGGCAGAGACAGTTCAGTGCCTGTACCCTTTGGATTCAGCCACAAAAAGCCGTGTGAAATATATGTTTATTATTGTTCATTGTGTTTTGTTTAGCAGCATGTGTGTTGGTCGGGTTTTGGAGCACCTAGTAGTTCATAAAGACCTCGTATAACGTCACATAGCGCCACCATAGATCAGCTCAGCTCAGTGTCGAGGCGAATACTGGAGCGGTAAAATGTAACGAGTTGCTGGGCATTCGTAGGAAAACGAACGAAAAATTAGGAATAGTTTTTTGGAAGATATCATACGAACCTTATGAAGATACGTTGACTTGTTTCATTCAATCATAATGCATCATTTAGATTATTTTAAGAGTTTTTTTAAAAAAGTGAAAGAGGTTGTAGAATTAGTAGAGCTACATGTAATCCCACATTTACATATAAAAGTACGGATTTCCTATTTTGAGGTTTTCAATTTTATTTGGTTTCTCCAATTTTATTGGAAATGATTTTACATTTTAATAGCACACAGAATGAGTACTTTTACTTTTGATTCTTAAATATACTTCACTGCTAATATTTGTTGAGTTTTGCTTTCACTTGTAACTTCACTTGGAGAATCTTCCATACTGGCGTTACTACTACTAGTGCTGCAACGATTAATCAATTAGTTGTACTATTACAATTAAATTAATCGCCAACTATTTTGATAATCGCTTAATCGATTTGAGTAATTTTTGAAAGTGAAAAAGTCAAAATTCTCTGATTGCAGCTTCTTAAATGTGAATATTGTAATAATAATATGACAGTAAACTGAATATCTTTGAGTTGTTGACAAAAGAAGACATTTGAGAACGTCATCTTTGGTTTTTAAAAACACTGATTGACATTTTCTGACATTTTTTCAGAACAAACAACTAATTGATTACTTGAGAAAATAATCGACAGATTAATCAACTATGAAAATAATCGATAGTTGCTGCCCTAACTACCTCTAGTGGAAAGCAGACCTGCCAGAGAACTACAGTATGTGGAACTTTTAGTCTTGTGTGTGAAAGCCGTATCAGTGTGGTGACCTACATGGAGTAAATTGTATAAATCGTTACCCAGTGATCGTCTGCCAGTCGTGACTAATTCCCCCTCTTATCTCCATGCCTTTAACTAGTAGAGGCTGGTGTGAACCTCTCGGTGGTAAATGAATCCTGATCGTAGTGAAGTGGGGGGCTTAGGGTTTAGTGAAGTGACACCCGGAGCTCCGTTCACGCTGGGGGTCGTAGCAGAAACCCCTAAGCTGAGAGTTATCCCGGCTAATACACAGGCACTGCAGCATCTGAATCACAACACCAATCACGTCGCTGACGCTAGGCTAAGGGCCAACTATTCAACAGCCGTGGCACCCAGAGGACACGGCAGGAATTCAGATCCATTACGCTCCCGGCCCCATCAAAGGGACTCTGGGATTCGGATGCCAAATCTGCTCCAGATGCTCACTGTTGGATTTCACTAAGATGCACTGCAGGGCAAAGTGTCATCAGGGCCGATGTCGGCGATGTGGGCAACAGAAGCGCCACCAGTCCGCCTCATTCACACCGAGTTGATTTGTGCCATAAACACAACGGAGAGGACAACAGAGCAGATGTAAACAATGGTGCGCTCGGCTCATTTCTGGACAAATAGATACACGGAGAAATGAACAGATGAGCAGAGCTGGAGGCAGAAGGGCCAAACATATGCACCTGCAGCAACCGGAGGGAGGATGTGGAAGATAAAACCTGCACAGACTGGTGGCTCACCTGTGGATGATGTTGTTAACCAAGTCAACAAGGGCTGATTGTGTTTGTTAAATGCAAGAAAATACTCAAAAGCTGAGCTGAGACGAAGCCTTTGGTTTCATGGATGCTCTTGATTTGTCTGATTTAGTCTGATATTCTCCATTATATAGTTGGTCCACTGCAATAAATAAGTCCAGCACCTCTATGGAAACAACACAAGCATGGCTAGAAGTGGAGACATCTCAAAAATGTCCTGTGCAGTATAACACAGTTATTGATCTACCACATTTTCCCAAGTGCATCCAAGTGTTACTGTGTAAACAGCCTGCAGTTCAGTCGAAGTTTCACAGATTTTTTTTGTCACGTGATTGTTGGTCTCAGCCGAGTCAATCATGGCTTCCCAGTTGCGCAGAAGAGCGCAAAATTTAATGTTTTTTACAGGATGCGGTTACTGCAAATAGTTTATTTTTGGCAAAACTTTAAAGAAGTATAAAGTGATTTTGATGAAATATCACTATATTTTAAAGGTGCTCTATATGATATCCGGAGCATTAATATAGTAGAAAACAAGTATTTGCTATATAAAGATATAATGGAGTAATGTCTACGTGAGCAGAGAATGAAGTCTGTCTCCCTCTGTGTGTGTTGTGATCAGAGCTTCTCTGTGCTTTGTTGACATAGCCGGGCCGGCCACATGTGCTTTTTAGTGCATGCTCGTGCAGGTGACTGTGCCCCACTGGCTAGCTCACGGCCGCCGCTCTGCACTGTTCTCATACGGCGGTGACCGCTGATAACGCCATCCTGACCGACGGCGCCGTCACGGAAGCATAGCACCTACCCTCCGGTTAGCTTTGTTAGCGAAGTTAGCTGCGAGCCGCCAGCTCAGCCGTCGCCATGTTGAGAGCTGTGCAGAGGCAATAGAAATGCTCACAATCTCGCATTTAGCACCTTAGATTTGATTGTTTTTTCTGACGGAAGCGTTCGCCACACATGATTTGTTATGTCTTATCGTCAGAAATTTGACAATCCGAAGATTAGTTAAAATAAATGGTGTATTTTGGGTGATTTTTTTTAAAGAAAACATGGGGTACAGAGGGTTAATAGCTAAATTTAAGGGATCTTTATCAAAAATGTTTGCTTACATGATGTGTTATGCTGAAATACAGCTATGGGCTGATATATTGGTAGAAGATTTTTGTATTTATCTCTCAAATATCACCATTGCTATTGGCCTAAAAAGTCCAGTATAAGTAAGGCTCTATTAGTCAGTGTTAACACTGTTGGCCTCTGCAGAATGACAACTCGATGGAGAAACCTTTCAGTCTGAGATGGATGCTGTGCTTAAGGTCATACCATCACTTAAAACACAGGTTTCCATTGTTCCTGATGATGCATCACCAATCTCAGAGCTTCCTATTTGTTCCTCCAGATGACTAACTCACCAGTGCATCCTCCATATTTTATAGTTGTCTCAAAGAGTCTTTATCATCCGTCCTCCTCAGTCTTGTTTTTACATCTCCTTGTGGCTGTTAGAAATAATGTCATGAGGACATAAATACAGACAAGACTTGTGACTTTTACAGTGTTTCCAGCTTTCTTTTCTACGAGGGAAATAGAAGCGTCACACCTCTGTGTCTGACCTAAATATCCTACTGCTGCTTTTTTCCTGACTGTGCAGGTTTGCGTGCTGACTGAGAATGACCCACAACAGCCCCACTCTGCAGGGATTACACACAGATTAAAGAAGAGGCAAAATCCCTCTCTCCCTCTTTCCCTTTCTTCTTTCTTCACGGTGTTTGTGTGTGCACATGCAGTACTGTATGTGAGCGAGTGAGTCAGCAACATAGTGAGCTTTTGCTTAGTAATTTGCAGGTTTTCAGGCAAGGTTAAACCGAGAAAAAAATAGCTTTTTTAGTACCCTGATAGTCAGACTGTACTATACTGTAGGGGTGAGGGGAAAAAAAACGATTCACCTATTTTTTTTTATGATTGTGAAATAGATTTTTTTTAATGCCAGAATCGATATATTTGCTTCATTTGAGTCTATGCAGAGGTAGAAGGAAGTAAGGTGTTGACAAAGGGAACTGTATATACAAAATACATATATGGAAATAAGATTGATTGGATTACATTCACCAGAAGTATAAAACATTATATGTCCCTTGTAAATTAAAAAGAAAATAGCACTTATTTGTGAGGGAAATGTCTTTATTCTTTGATTTCTTTTGGTTGCTGGAATAAATGTAATAAAGGATTCCTGATATGTTTGACTTCAGGACATCTCTGACTACATACATGCTGAAAATCAAACATTTTTACTGGATTAATTTAGATATTTTCCAAAGTAAAAGTTCCTAGAAGTGTATGATTCAACTTTTTCCCATTGTCTAGTGTTAAAAAAGTAAACAAAAATCACAATAAATCACACTATCGAATCGCAATACATATCGAATCAGCAGCCAAATATCGGGATAGTATTGAATCGTGTGATGGGTGAATCATCTCAGCCCTACTATACTGTTGAAACACCATTCTCATGTTACGTAGACATTTCCCTCTTCAGCCAAACCTAGACGTCTAGATGTCTTTTCACCTGGCAGTTACTCAGAAGCTTTGAATTAGTGAGAGACTGAATAACCCGTGTGGAGGTGAACTACTGAGTGAATGAGTGAAGGAGTGTGAGCAATAAATAAAGTGAGTAAGCTACTGTTCACAGATTACTCAAGGATTAATGAAGAGACAACCTCTCTCTCCACCACCACCACCACCACCTCCTCTTCATCATCTGTGTCTTTGTATTGTTTGTGTGTGCATGTGCGTCGCCGCGTGTGCACGCACTTCCTCGAGGCTCAAGTCATCAGCGTTGAAACAAATCCAAAAAGCGCTCTCTCTCTCTCTCTCTCTCTCTCCCCCCCCCTCTCCGCCGCTGCGCCGCTTCGTCCTTAACATTCACTCAGCGTCTGCCAGTGTCGACAGGTGATGCCAGGCAGATGAATAGAGAAAGTGCTCTTTGTTGCTCCTCGTGCTCATCGCCTCTCTCTGTCTGTCTCTCTCTCTCCCCAGGCTGCTGTTTTGTCACGTTTTACACAAGGAAAGCTGCCCTTGAAGCCCAGAATGCACTGCATAACATAAAGACCTTAACAGGGGTGAGTGTGCGTCCTGGATTCTTCCTCTGCCTACTTTCTCCTCTAATCACACACTTACAGCAGCACCCTGAGGCGGCCCCGCCACGCCACGCCCCAACCCGACCTGTGTGTGTGTGTGAATACACTGGTTCTGGTTGATGTGAACATCAGTGTGTTGCTCTGCTGCCTCAGTGCATTTGCAAGCGTGCGAGTGGCTAAAAGTGTGAGCAGGTGAGCAACTGTGTCAGTTTGTGAAACAAAAGTGCAAACATTTGAGTTGATAAGCGAGGAGTCCATGTTCAAAGATACGCTGTGGAGTTTTAAAATGAATGATGGCTGAACTCAATTTAGCTGCTTGAGTTTCAGGGTGCTGGTATTGTGCATCCTTTGTCTTACTAGGACATTTCAATAGAGCTGCAGGGATGATGGATTTTTGTAGGCCAACCAGAAAGTTAGCATCGCCCTGGTTCCCTAGATTCCCTTATTGCAATAAATCTGTGCAAACACACGTTACACGTTTTGTTCAGCAAGATAATCTCCACAAAATGAACACCACTTCTATGATTTTAAAAGCGTGAATGCAATCGGCAGAAGTAAAAAGCTAACGTTAAGCCATAAACGAACCACCATAGACTGTATAAAATATGAACGTAGTCTCCGTGACTTCACCCGTACGGTAGGTTTGTGAAGAGCCATTGTGAAGCTCAAAGTGGGTGGCTCCGGACGTTGCCATCTTGACAGTAACGACACAGCCTAACTCCCTAAAATGGGCAGAGAGGTGGATCATGGGTGACACAACTAGCGACCTGGTACGGCACCCACCTGTCAGTCAAAGCGTCCACGCTCTCAATTATGCCTAACTTTAAGCCGTAATATGATATAAACGGGTGAGTTATATAAAAATTCACCCCCAGTACAGTTGTTATGAACGGAGATATTAGCTATAGAGACCAAAAAAGCGTTTTTTGCACCAGGCTGTAAACGTGTTTATTTCTGCTGTAAAGTTGGGCTTTTTAGCATGGAGGTCTGAGGGGATGATTCACTTTTGGAGCCTCAAGTGGCCAAATGAGGAACTGCAGTTTTTGGCACTCCCACGTTTGCTTCTCAGCACCGGAGGTTGCCGCTTGGTATAAACACAATGTGGCTGTAAAGGTGGACTAGAGCGTGGCGTGATGATGACCTCTGTAGTCTCATTTAGCCACTTGTCACGAGTAGGGTATTTATTGATGTACTTAATGTCGTAGAACAAAACGTTAAAATCTCTTCAGCTTGTGTTAACCACAGACCTTATTTCAGGCATCTAACTAAAAACCCATTGAGAAAACCCATTGACTTCCAGACGAGGGAACCGGAAATGCTAAAATACTAACTCATTTTAGGACTCATTCTTGCAGCACAGAGCCATTGTTAATGACATTGGTAACATCTGTGCTTTACCTAAAAGTGAAAATATCATATTATGTGTGTCCTTAAGACCTGACAAACATGTTGAATGCATTTTCTAAGTACAATTTGTGCAAATTTCTGCATCGTTTACATCAGCAAGCTGTCTTCTTCTTCTTGGTGATAACGTGGAATTGAATGAAACCAAGCAGCGTCAAGTACTCCCTTTGATTTCACAGATGTGGTCAGACTCAGAGACTTAATCAACACATCAGATAATTTGTTGTTCAGCAAGCAGCTGATAATATTGAGTTCAGAAAAAGGAAGAATCTCCTGAAAACATCATTATAGGAGCTAAATTAGCCGTAGCAGCAAAATAGCACTGGGTTTAAATGTGTGTATCGGTGGAATAATATCCGTCATAATATCTTGAAACCTGCGATTTGAGCTTGACTATAAAGGTGTGTGTTGATGCTGCCTTGTTTTTCATGCTGTCAGCTCCATCCTCCACTATTGTTCCCTCCTGAGGCCCAGGAGAGCGATAGAGGAAGTGGGCCGGAGCTCTCGCTCTTTTAGCCCTGGGTGGATATTTAGAGGCCCCCAGATCCCTCCTGCTAGGGCTATTGGCTGCCTCGACGCCTCTCCTCTTGGCTGCGCCGGCTAACTGGAATCTCATCAGTTGAGCGCCTGCGCTCGCTCGCTTCTGTCAGTTGGATCAGCGGATAGCCCTCCTGGGCAGGACGGGGTGGATGCTGCGAATCCCACAAGAGCCGTACGCCGGGATTTGTGCTCGGGCTCCCGATTCCCGAGTCAAGCTTGTTGTTTTGCACAGAGCCACCGTGTTAATTGCTCGTGGAATAAGTATGTTAAATTTGGTGTGTCTTCCTGTGCCGTGAGAGTTAGTCACTTATCCCTTGTTGGAGGTGTGAAACAGCCCCGGGGAGGACACATGCAGCACTTTCAGGATTATAGGAACATGAAATCGCCTTCTTCTACACCGTAACACCCTCCTTCCTCTGCTCCGTCTGGTCATCCTTCTTCTCTCCTGCAGCATCTCTGGCTGGTTCTGGTGTTTGGAGCTGTTTGAAGTCCGATACAATTTGGATTGTAGTTGCTTGCGAGGGCATTAATGTGGTTTCAGAAGTGGAGGGGGGCAGAATAAAGTCATTTATCAATAGTTTTTCACCCCTGAGTATAATATCTTCCTCTCAGACAGGCCCCAACAAGCCCACCAATCAGATGGTTTGATATATTCTGAAAAGTTGTTGCTGTAATCCAAAAATATATTTTAACCATTCTGCATCCCTTTAAAAAAGTTGCTTAAATTATATATTAATATAATTTTCCAGTTAAATATTATAACCAACATCAACCCTGGTCATAGCTACCAAATATGAATTAATTTTCAGAGTTTTTACTCTTCAAATGCCAGCTTGTTTACATAATGCAACTGTTGTTTTTTTATGGGGGGAAAAAACACAAAAATGTAATTATTTCCTGTATACTAAATGCTCGGGGTTATTTTTATTTATTTTTTCACATTCTTGGATATGTCAATGATTAGCAACAACATTGAATTTAATGCATTTTTATTTAAAAAAAAGAAAATCCCACTTGTTCCTTTAGAGGGCAAACATGTCCCCTTCCTAAAACTGCTATAAAATTATATATTAATATTATTTTCCACTTTTACTGAGTTAAATGTTTTGAACAACTTCAGTCCTGATCACAACTACCAAATATTCATTAATTTTCACAATTTAAACCTTTAAATGCCAGTTTGTTTACATGATGCCACTGTTGTTTTTTATGAAAAAAAATAATACAAAAATGTAATTATTTTCTGCATTTTAAATGCTAGGGAACAGTCTGGGATATGTCAATGATGAGCAACAATAAAAGCTGCAACAATTAATGGATTAGTTTCCAACTATTAAATTAATCACCAACAATTTTGATAATCGATTAATCGGTTAAGAGTATTTTTTTTCAAAATTCTCTGATTGCAGCTTCTTAAATGTGAATATTTTCTGGTTTCTTTAGTCCTCTATGACAGTAAACTGACCAAAACAACTAACGATTAATCAAGAAAATAATCGACAATGAAAATAATCATTAGTTGTAGCCCTAGCAACACCATTGCTTTGCTTAACACTGCAGTTCTCCATAAACAGCAGCGATGCCCCGAGTGGAAACCAGGAGAATAGCATTGATTTGCTCCATAGGACAAACATGAGAAAATGACTCAATCTGGTGGAAATATTGAAGCCAGGGATCTAGATTGAAAGCCTGAAATATATAATACATGATTATATGCTGTAGTTAACAATGTGGGTTTAATGGGTTTCAATGGAGACATTTTTTGTCCTTCAGGGTCTGAGCGTTTATATTTTGTCTACACAGTTTATTAGAGACTTATTATGAGCCAAAATTCAGAGGAAAAAATCTCACACTCTTGCCAAAAACACAGCCAAAATGATTGAAAAATTAAAAAGCCAAAAATGTCCCTCGTGATGCATCATAAGGGTTGAAAGATGAAACGACAAAGTAAGAAACTGGAGGTCCTAGCTGTGAGATTAAATGCTTTACTGGGAGTACTGGAGATCTCCAGGAAACTCATTTTTGTTCTTGGCATTCAAGAGAAGCTTCTGAGAGCTGCAGGGAAAATTAAAACTGTCCATTGAAACCCAGACGACATTGATCAACAGCACAATATGTAGGTAATTAAACCTGCATCATATTCATCATGTCAGGAGCTGGACAACGCTGACCGGCTGACATCCCATTTTTAATAAACGTCCAGTATTGACAGACGGATGTGGTTTAAAACCTAATATACAGTAGTCTCTCAAACGCACACTTGCAAAGCACTGAATCAATAGCGGCATAATGACAGATCATTAAGTGGTTTGTTTATCATTCTTTTAACAAGGTTTTTAAACTCAGCTTAAAATTAAAAAAAAAGGGCATAAAAAGGTGAAGGGAAGGAGTCAGCTCGGAAAAAAAAAAACTGCACGATGAGGACGGTGAATTAATTGCTGAGCGAGGCGAGTCGAGACAAAAGGGAGAGCTGACAGAGAGAGGGAGGAATTGAGCGGGAGGTTAGCAGGAGTGATGGGCAGATGGACAGGAAAAAGGTGGAGTAGAGCACTCCAGCACGCTCGAGGGCAAAGCAATAAACGGGCCGCAGTTAAAAACCAATACCTGCTTATTAACTTCCCCACTCTCCTGGCTTGTAAAAAGCCAGCGGAACAATGTTTGTATTGGCGCTCTTCCTCCCTCCTCTCGCTCTATCTCTCCTCCCAAAAACCCGAGGCCCTAACAGGGAGCGATGCAGTCAGAGTGGAAAGCTGGACGGGCGCCAAATTGGAGAGAAAAGGGCACCGGCGTTTGGCAGGCACCAGCCGGCAGCCATGTTGGTTTAAGGGCGGGAACAGTTGAACGCCTGCCATTTTTTTTTTTTTTCAGGAGGGCATTAAGTGAAGGGGTCTGTGGTTAATGTGATAAATCTCTCCCTGCGCGGCGCTCACAGAAGCGACGGCGTTGACGAAAGCGAAAGGATTGAGATTCAGGGTGACACGCGGGAGAAAAAATCTCCACATCTCTTCCCGTCCCCATCACTCTCCAGCTGACTCTGCCGAAGCTTCGTCAGCGATCTGACAGCGCATGTACACCGAATGTATGCACGTTGTGATGTAATGCATGCAGGAAGTGTATATTCACGCCTGTCTGTCATACAGTTCGGTGATGTTTCCACACTATATGCAGGTCAGAGCAGGAGCTGCGTTGTTAAGGCTTCTTGTTTTCAGTTTTCTTTTTTTACACATTTTTATCAAAAACTGCCTGGATTGTTTTTCTTCCATCACACCCAAAAGTTGTTGTGTCTCCTGCTGGAAGAATAAACTATATATCACTATAGCTTCCTGTAAACAATGTCATCTTGTGATGTGTGCAGCACAGAAAAGCTTTTTGTTACAGAAGAATCATTACTGCTATGGAAACTGACTTGTAACCCAACGCAGTCAGGTCGTTGTGTGTAAAGGATTTCATCTTTTAAAAGTGCTCTATATGATATCCAGAGCATTAATATAGCAGAAAACAACTATTTGCTATGTAAATATATAGTGAAGTAATGTCTACCAGAGCAGCAATTTCGCATTTAACATCTTTAACCAATTTCGCAAAAAAAACGTGTCCACATTGTTTCGTTTTTACACTTTTGTGCAGATTGTTCAACCGAGACATAACGTGTTAATTTACGAGCTTTAGAGGTGCTGGTAGGCGTATTTTCTTACCTTTGGACAGAGCCAAGCCAGCTGTTTCAGTGGAAGAAGTATTTAGATCCTTTACTTAAGTCAAAGTACTAATACAACACTGTAAAAATACCCTGTTACAAGTAAAAGTCCTGCATTGAACATTCTATTTAAGTAAATGAATAATACAAATTTCAGTATACAGGGGCAACTTTTTCTCTGCACATATAACAATAAAGCTCCACATCTTTTGATTTTTTTTTAATTTAGCCCATTTTAGGAGATACCCGCATGATATTTAACCTGCAAATCACCGAAACCCACACTCGCTGGGCTGAGCTGTTATCAGCTGCTCCAGCAACAAACTTGAAAAGAAATGGAAAAGCAACATCGACCCTCCTCTGCTCCATGAACTAATTACATGTCATATCTATGAAACTCTCGTGCTCCATCTACAGCGGTGGTTCTCAAAGTGTGCGGCGTGCCCACCTAGTGGGGATCAGAGGCATGACAGGTGGGGCGCACGTGACTGGAGGGAAAATGTGATGCAGAACTAATGTTTTGACATCTTTTTCACGGTGTGAACATTTTTCTCCCGCCAAAGAAGGGAATGAACCACTGATCTAAAACCATAACCCCGGCATGTTTCCTGGCCAGAAAGAATTCTACTTGTACAATTTTCATATAAATCAGATTTTTCTGTTTCATATGATGACATTCGGACAAACAATCATAAATTAGCATTTTCTCAACCATTGTAGATCGGGAAAAAAAAATTCATGCTTTCAGGGTCAATAAAGTTGTGTTCAGTTTGAATATCATTCCTCAGTAATAGCCGACACGTCCTCGTACCTGAACGACAGAATAGGTTGTTTGCCAATGACTCCCAAAATTACATAGATGACCGTTATATTTAACATTGTGAAAAGGAATTACTTGGTTATGTTCAGGCAAAAAGCTGCTTGTATTGTTTAGGAAAAGATCATGGTTTGGGTTAAAATAAGTACATTTGTTACGTACGTATGTACATGATGTAGATCATGATATGGTTACGTACTAACATAGTTGTGTGTACTAACGTAGTTACGTACTAACATAGTTATGTACTTACTAACATAGTAACGTAATTACGTACATACTAGCATAGTTATGTGCGTACTAACGTAGTTACGTACTAACGTACTAATGTGATGTAGTATGTGTCATGGTTTTGTACTAACATGGTTATATACGTAGTTAGGTACTAACGTAGTTATGTACGTACTAAGGTAGTTATGTACGTACTAACATACGTAAGTACGTGACGTAGTACTTGACGTGGTTTTGTACTAACGTAGTTATGTACGTACTATCATAGTTACGTATTAACGTAGTTATGTACGTACTACCATAGTTACGTACTAACGTAGTTATGCACATAGTTATGTACTAACATAGTTATATACGTACTACCATAGTTATGTACCAACGTAGTTATCTACGTACTAACATAGTTATGTACATAGTTATGTACTAACATAGTTATGTATGTACTACCGTTGTTACGTACTAACGTAGTTATGTATGTTTGTTTGACCCATCCATCACCCCGACCTCCTCCCTACGCAGACT
>CAKAKR010069085.1:0-30787 GCA_916700685.1 Adelosebastes latens
CTAAAACCATAACCCCAGCATGTTTCCTGGCCAGAAAGAATTCTACTTGTACAATTTTCATATAAATCAGATTTTTCTGTTTCATATGATGACATTCGGACAAACCATCATAAGTTAGCATTTTCACAACCATTGTAGATCGAAAAAAAAAATAATCATGCTTTCAGGGTCAATAAAGTTGTGTTCAGCTTGAATATCATTCCTCAGTAAGAGCCAACACGTCCTCATACCTAAACGACAGAATAGGTTGTTTGCCAATGACTCCCAAAATTACATAGATGACCGTTATATTTAACATTGTGAAAAGGAATTACTTGGTTATGTTCAGGCTAAAAGCTGCTTGTATTGTTTAGGAAAAGGTCATGGTTTGGGTTAAAATAAGTACATTTGTTACGTACGTATGTACATGATGTAGATCATGATATGGTTACGTACTAACATAGTTGTGTGTACTAACGTAGTTACGTACATACAGTACTTACGTAGTTACGTACTAACATAGTTACGTACATACAGTACTTACGTAGTTACGTACTAACATAGTTATGTACTTACTAACATAGTAACGTAGTTACGTACATACAGTTCTTACGTAGTTACGTACTAACATAGTCATGTACTTACTAACATAGTAACGTAATTACGTACATACTAGCATAGTTATGTGTGTACTAACGTAGTTACGTACTAACGTACTAATGTGATGTAGTATGTGTGATGGTTTTGTACTAACATGGTTATATACGTAGTTAGGTACTAACTTAGTTATGTATGTACTAACGTAGTTACATGATAACGTAGTTAGGTACTAACGTAGCTATGTACGTACTAAGGTAGTTATGTACGTACTAACATAGTTATGTACGTACTAACGTACGTAAGTACATGACGTAGTACTTGACGTGGTTTTGTACTAACGTAGTTATGTACGTACTATCATAGTTACGTACTAACGTAGTTATGCACATAGTTATGTACTAACATAGTTATATACGTACTACCATAGTTATGTACCAACGTAGTTATCTATGTACTAACATAGTTATGTATGTACTACCGTTGTTACGTACTAACGTAGTTATGTATGTTTGTTTGACCCATCCATCACCCCGACCTCCTCCCTACGCAGACTTTATTGCTCTTTATACTACTACTACTACTACTACTTTATACTAATTACTACAACAAATGTAGATATGCGTCGTAATAAGCTGCGTGCACAGACGACCTATAGGCCTACGGATGTTTTTTTGGGTGAGGGCGGCTTGGTAATAGCAGGTTTGCTAGAGATCACGAAACATCAATCAGCAGGTGGATTTATTTATAGAAAGTCATAAGAAAATAAATAATTCAATTTTGTTTTTCAGTTAAAAAAAACAAAATAATGAGTCATCTGCATCATACACACACTGAGTCTTTTCAATGAAGCAAAACAGTTTGTTAAAGAACAACAGCTTTCACTGAAGTTGTTTCTAATGACCTGCTAATGAAGCTCTGGGGGGGTTTCAGACAAAGTGTGTGTGTCTGTCTGCATGTGTTGCCTGGAGAGCCGTGTGTTCATCTCCCCAACTCTAATAGCACTATAGTGAGGTCTGAACACACACACACACACACACACACACACACACACCAAACCCCCGCCATAACCCATCTATCGGCGAAAAACATGCCCCGTACCCCGGAGCGATTTAAAGCCATAAGACCAACCCCCGCTGCACCGACTGATCCGCACCTCTGCATGACTCTTTAACACACACACTTTTATGTGCACAGTTTATTACATTACAGTTTTTTTCTCTCTTTCACCACTTTTTTTTAATTTCCCCCTCCTGATCCACTCTCCGACACACCCACCCCTCCTCGCTAACACAACACACACGCCGACAACAACAACGCACGGCGAGTTAAAGCCTGTCAGCCAGCCTGTCAGACAAGGTTGTTTGAGATTTTCCACTAAATTGAACTCTTTCATTAGAGGCTGACAGATGTCTAAATGCCCGGTGTCTCCCCTCTTTCTCCCCCTTCCCCCCCCGACGCCCGCCAAGAGGGCCCCGGGGCCGCCGTTCTCCGTCTGAAGCTGGGTGGAGGAAGGAGGGTGGCAGGGATGAAGGGAGGGGGTGAGAGCTAATCTAGGACGCGTCCTCTGGAGTGCCCTCCAGCTTGGAGAAGTTCACTCCTTTATCCTCGTTTTCTTTCTCTCTGTACCTCTTGCCCTCTCTCCATCGCTACCCTCCCTCCCTCTTTCCTCTTTTGTCCGGTTGCTTTCCATCTTTCTATCTTTCTCTTTGTGAAAAAGCATGAAAAGCCCTTTGATTCACAGTTTCTCTCAAGGATATTTCATTCTGACAGTAAGGCTGCGTGGAGGGGAGGATGGCGACGGCGAGGGAGAGAGGGAGGGTGATCAGGGTGTGTGCGGAGGGGGCGCCTTCAGACGCGATCAGTCGAGCCCCGTCCTCCATGTGGGCGGATCAGAGCGTTTGTCAAGCGCCAAGCTTGATAAGAAGCGTGGGGCTCATTAAAAGCCACCGTCGCACTGAGACCACACACACACACACACACACACACACACACACACACACACACACTCACACACGGGTCCCCACCTCCCTTACCTTTCTGCTGGCGAGATAATTAGTGACGCTTCGCTGCCAGAATACAGGCGCTGAGGTTGTGTGAGTGCTCGCACATCAAAGGCTCATCAAAGCGAGTGTGATCTCAAGCAAGGTTAAGGTTTAAAAGGAGCAATTTATAATCCAAAGACACAAGTCATTCAATCGGTCATTTATTATTTCAAGTCGGTGGACAGACTGTAAGTGATAATGTGTATTATCATTTTCAATGATGTGAGAAATCATATTCTTTCATGCAAAAGCCCCCGTGGTCTTAAGAGGCTGACTGTTCAGCCTTTTGAAGGGAACTTGCAGGAGCAATAATGAACTGTGATATGGCGGTTTGCTCACCGTATAGTGTGTACTGTAACTCTGATACGTGTTTGATTTGACTGATGACATTCATAATTGAAAGTAAACCGTATCTGATCATCTGTTTTTGTTCACGTTGTGCTGAAATGTTAATGATGGAAATCAAAATTGGCACATTTAGATGTTAGTTTAAGCCTTATTTCTGTTCCACTTTTCAACAAGGTTTTGACTTTGCAAAGTCTTAATAAGTCTACCATGGTTTATGATAATAACATATTAACGCAACTTATGATTTTTTGGTTGTAGCGAGCTCAGTTTTAAAGCTAGAAAACCTAAGGTATCCATTGGTACCAACTATATCATACTAGCTTGTCGCGAATGACCATCATGTCCATTTTCAAAGGGGTCTCTTGACCTCTGACCTCAAGATATGTGAATGAAAACGGGTTCTATGGGTACCCACGAGTCTCCCCTTTATATGATAATCACATGCAGTTTGGGGCAAGTCATAGTCAAGTCAGCACACTGACACACAGACAGTTGTTGTTGCCTGTTGGGCTGCAGTTTGCCATGTTATGATTTGAGCATATTTTGTCATGCTAAATGCAGTACCTGTGAGGGTTTCTGGACAATGTCTGTCATTGTTTTGTGTTGTTAATTGATTTCCAATAATAAATATATAAATACATTTGCATAAAGCAGCATATTTATCCACTCCCATGTTGATAAGAGTATTAAATACTTGACAAATCTCCCTTTAAGGTACATTTTGAACATCAAAAATGTGTGATTAATTATCAATTAATCGGGTCTAAATTTGGAGCGTTATTTGACCTCATTTGCAACAAGCTAGTATGACATGGTTGGTACCAATGGATTTATTAGGTTTTCTAGTTTCATATGATACCAGTATCTTCACTCTAGCTTTAAAACTGAGCCCACTACAACATCCAAAATCGCAAGTTAAGTTACTGCGTTAAAGAAATTAGTGCCGTTAAAACAAATTTGTGCTAACGTGTTAACGTGTTAACTTTGACAGCCCTATAAATTACATATTTTTCCTTTAAGCAATGACATGAATTTATGTTTTCATGTGTTAAATGCTGGTTGTACTCAATGAAATACAATACTCCAGATTCCTGATCTTGCTATACTGCCAAATAATGCCCCTAAATCCCAAAATATCCTCCCAACTCACAGTTTATGTCTTTAAATCAGCTGTGAACTGTGTTGTGCTGCACAGACTTGATGTTTTGTGGAGATCCTGCCAATTATTTCTGAAGATTTTCTGCAGAAAAAAAATCTGTTCTTGTTTGGGGCAGAAAAGCATCTCAAGTAGCATTTAGACCACCAGCATTTAAACGCTCTCAGCTGATACCCGAGACGCGTGAGTGGAATCTGATCCAAACAGCATTTATCAATTCCTTAATAAACATCTGAACATAATCGAAACAAATCCGTCGTAGAAACGGTGCGAGCAAGACAAATAAACCAGGCGGCATCAGCCCCATTTATCAGCTAGCTGATACCTGGGCAAACCCTCAAGTGAGCACAAGTGTGTGTTTTCAAAGTACTTGATAGCAGAGCGGCGAGGGGAGGAATGCTCCGTGTCCAACAGCTTGTCAGTCGATGTGTGTTGTTTGTTCAGATGCGAGCCCATTACACATATCGCTGCTCTATCACAATAGCTCTCCACGCCGCACTTAAGAAAGCAGCAGACTGGCAGCAAAGAAGAGACGAGGTAACTCCCGCCGAACGGTCCGCCAGCTGATTTACTCTGTGAAACCTGACCGCCGTAACCGCCCCCGAGGAGAGGGAAGCAGTTGTGGGTGGTGCTAAGCCCGAAACACGGCGGTGTCGGATATTAAACGTATCATGTACTAAGCCGTGTGTCATCAAACATTCATGTGTTATAGCCTGGAGGATATTATGCAACAAGCTGAAAGGTTAGACCTCGGACAAGCGGTTTATAAGAACGCCGGGCGGAGACGGCTGACCAACAAGACAGCTGCTTTAAATGTGTGTTGTTTCATCTTTAAATCCCGCTTTCCTCTCCTCACACATCATTCAAGTCCAGAAAAAAAAACAACAGCAGCTCATTCATTGCACACACACACACACACACACACACGTGTGCACACACAACCATTCCCACAGCGGTGTCATTACAGAGGCTCATTATCGAAATCAATTCAATTAAAGGCTGTAATTGCTGTAGTGAAACCCAAATGCTATCGCAAACAGGGCTGAAGGAAGGCAAACCTCATCGATGCGCCCGACCCTCAGAGTGTGTGTGTGCTCTTATTTAACGAAAGAAATATTAATCGCTTGTTTCAAATTAACTTCCCTAACCCCTCTTTTCTCTGCGAGTTGGCGGCGGCGTTTAAGCATATTGATTCAGAGGAGGGGGGGAGAAAAGAGGGGGGCTTTAAACGCAGGCTAACTATGTTAAACACTTAGAGTAGTTAGTGTGGAGACGCGACGCAGCATAGCTAATGCCAAATCCCTCAATCATTCTGCACACACACACACACACGAGCGCTGGGTTAATTGTTTACCGAGCTAAATGAAGTGGGGATAATGTAGGCTAACTGTGCGCTAAGCGCTGCTAAGACGAGGGATATTGTAAAGGACAATTTGATTTATAGTGGTTTGTTTGCTGAGAGGAGAGGGAGAATTAAAGTCACTCTTTATCTGTATCAAGGTGTTTGTCAGAGTGATGTGTTGAAGTAGAGGAGGAGGAGGAAGGGGGTTGTAATGTGTCAAGTGTGTGTACATAGAGTTTGTATTGTTGATGTTAGAGAGGGCAAACCCACCTGAAGTTTACTTCTTATTTGTAACTTCCTGATGTACATTTAAGACTCTACGTGAGAGGAAACCAGGCGGTACAAAGCAGGAGTTTCACTGATAATTCAGATGTATGCAAGGATGAGAGGCATGTTTGCTGTTTAAAGCTCCTAGGCCAATTGATTTCACAATCTTAACAGGAAGTTGAATCAAACTAATGGAAGTTGTTTGAGAAGGTAGATTGTATGTTGCCTGCTGATCCATAATCCGTAAGAAAACTCTGCCTGTTCTCATGCACTGTTCCTAGCTATACCTACGAAAAGTAATGCACTGTAATTTGTATACATCCCACGAAATCAGTGCATATTTAATCCACGTAATCGTGATTCCGCCGATTCAACATGCAGATTCGGCTGAAAAGCCTCCCACAAGGGCAGACTAGAGAAAAAACTAGGCCAACAGACGCTCACCGACGGCCGCACACTGTCTGACGTCCGACCATTGGCTTGGTGTGTCAGGACCTGAAAGTCTACCTGAGCAGAGAATGAAGTCACTCTCCCTCTGTGGGTGTTGTAATCGGAGCTTCTCGCTGCTCTGCACTGCTCTCACACAGCGGTTACAGCTGATAACGCCATCCCGACTCACGGTGGCGTTGCAGAAGCGTAGCACCCACCCTCCCCCTCAGGTAAACACTAGCCCTGTCAGCACTTTTGCCATTGTTTGCTCTGCTTAGCAGCGTTAGCAGCATTAGCTGCAAGCTGTGAGCTGCATCTCGCCGTTGCCAATGTTGAGAGCCGTTGAGAGAAAATAGAAATGCTTCCAACCCCGTATGTAGCACCTATAAGCATTGCCAATTACTGTGTAGCTTCACAGTCTGATCATATTGGTAGAAATATATTGTTCCGTGTCTTGATTGTATTCTTTTTTTTGTTGAGGCTCGCAAAGAAAAACAAAATACACCACCAATCGAAAATTACAACTACGACCCCAAAACACTGTTCAGTGTAACCAGTCTGCAAAAGTCTTCAGGAAGATGTTGTCTTTAGTGGAATTAAAGTATCTATGAGTGTTTTCTAAAAACATAGATGAGGTGTTTTGTGTGTTATTGGTGATGATCACCGTCTAGAGGTCATGCGTGTGTAGTGGCGCCTTTTGGTTGAGTGTGTGTGTCGTACGGTCTCGGTCACTGATATTGAATCCCGACTGCGAGGGCCATCTGCCTGACTTTGACCCAGCAGCTCACCGTCACACCTTCTGAGGGGAGGGAGGGGAAAGTGTGTGTGTGTGTGTGTGTGTGTGTCTATGTGTGTGTGTGTCTATGTATGTGTGTGTGTGTGAGCGAGAGACCCAGACAGGGTGGTGTTTGGTGCCGTACAGTATGTGCACTCCCCAGTTTCTGGCACACACGCTCTGGTCATGTGAACTTGGCTGTTGCTCTGAAGGTGCCAACTGCTGGCAAAGATCACACACACACGCACACACACACACTCCTTACACAACACACACTCATCCTATTCCCAGCGTGAGCCTCAAGTTAGTCCTCCGGCTCCAGGAGAAGTCGACCTCTGACCTTCGAAGCATCGGGGCATTTCTGGGAGACGGCGGCGGCGGGGGATCGCGTTAACCCGGGAGCAGCAGTTAACATTTAGGAAGTGTAGAGTTTCCTGGACTCGATGCACTGGGAGGGGCTGGTTAACGGTGGTGGGGGGGGGTTTTAGGGTAGCAGCACATAGATGGCCTGATTGCTGGACAGGAGTCTCTGTACGTGATGAGGACATAAAGATTAAGAAGTTGAAAGGAAGAGAGTGGGGGGGTTGGCGGGTGTCAGATAGACACCTCGCCTCCGCCAGGAAGGACGGGTGATTAAAGAGACTGTCCCATAACTGGAAGGTCATAAAATCCATCCTGGCTGCCCGCTGTAACGCGGACCTTATGGCTCCACTCATCTGGCTTTTTTACTCACATAAATATCCTCTGGTGATTGGATAAGCTAATCTTGCATAGCAACAATTTTGACTTGTCATGCTCTCAGACAAATTGGAGCTCAATTACTCAAATATTTTCATATTAACAGTGAATCAAATGGAGCCTGCTTTAGCTCATAGCCTTGGTTTTTTACAGCACATTTACTGTGTGATTCATCCTCTTATCAGCCCTGTTTTTTCTCAGCAAACAAGCCGGTTAAACCTTTGTCCAACCTCTGCTCGGCACCAAACAGCAGACAGACAAAGTTAGAGACTAGCTGGTGATGAAAGTGGAACATTTAGCAGCTTAAAGAGGCAGATATTTCTCTCAGGAGTGAGTAGAGACCAAACACAGAGCTGAATATTGGGCTTACATTTGTCAGTTGGATGAAAACCTATATGGTGAATGAATGTTTCTATGTGCTTGTTCGATGTTTGTTGGCTAACACGTTAGCCATATGTGCCTCTATTTGAAGCTAATTATGTCTCTGCTACTGTACAGTATAGTGAGATATGAGCACCCTGTCACATTTTACTCTCTGTGGCCTCGATTTTCACAGCCATATATAAGTCCTGCAGCTCTATAGAAACCGCACAATGATGGCTAGAAGTAGGGAGAACTCAAACATGTTTTTTTGTGCAGAATACCACAGTTATAATAGCATGAATCATAAAAAAGAAAAAACGCAATTTTAATTTCTTTGATAATTTATTTTACAAAAATTGGAATAAAATGGAGTCCATATATACATAACATGTTTTCAAGTGCCCACAAGTGTTATTAAATTTTGTAAAGATAAATTTAGGCTCCACATGCTATACATAGTGAACTATTTACACTTCTACAACCTCTGCCTAGAACCTCTTACTATCCTCTCTGTAAACAGCCTGCGATTCATTTGAAGTTTCGCAGAATTTTTGTCATGTGACTGTTGGTCTCAGCCGAGTCATTCTTGACTTCCCGCTTGCGCTGAGGAGTACAGAATTTTTTGTTTTTTACAGGATCCAATTAGTGCATACAATACATTTTTGGCGAAATTTTAAACAAGACATTATAGAATAAAGTGATTTTGATGAAAAATCACTATTTTAAGCTCAGATTTGGGGGGTTTTCGGAAGCGTTGGTCACACATGATCCATTCAAGGACCGTCGGAAAGGTGAAAATCTAACGATAATGTCTGTTTTTACAGTTTCTGGTTATAGTAAACGGTGTAATTTTGGCGATTTGGGTTGTGGGGTTCAGAGGTTTAACCCTAGAGCTGCAACAGTTAATCAATTAATCGATTAGTTGTCGACTATTAAATTAATCGCTAACTATTTTAATAATCGATTAATCGGTTTGAGTAATATTTTTAAGAAAAAAAAAGTCAAACTCCTCTGATTGCAGCTTCTTAAATGTGAATATTTTCTGGTTTATTTACTCCTCTATGACAGTAAACGGAATATCTTTGAGTTGTGGACAAAACCGAAAATAATCGTTAGTCGCAGCCCTAACCCCGTCATGTGTTGGGGTTTTTCCTAAATGAAAAGTCTTTATTACATTGTTTGAATAGCTTTACATAGCACTGGCAGCTGGTGAAAGCTCTACGTAGTGCTTTCCAATGGCTAAAGCTAATTTGATATGAGAGAAATAATGAGTAAACGAATGAAATAATGCAGGACATGGCCTGGCAGTGATGAAGACATTATGAAGCTCTCAGTCGGGAGGAAGAACTCCACTTCAAACCTCTAAAGAACTTGAACAAAATGAGAATTTCTCCCCGCGTAAGATGAATGAAGTCATTAAGTGAAATCTGATTTCAACACGAATAAGCAAACAATCACTGGCGCTGATTCTGGTGCCCGTGTAGCTGCTGCTCAACAGACTATAAATCCAGATAAATTAAAGCATTTTATAGCAGCCTAATAAATGTAACACATTGCTTCGCAGTAATTGTAGAGCAGCAAAAAGGAGTTGTTATTCCCAGCAATGTAGTTCTTAATAAAGAGTGGGACAACATGGTGGCTTAGCAGCTCATTGTTAGCGGTGTGAGTTTGCACATTAATATGTAAATTAAATGTTAATCGATTTTCAGAGGTGTATATTTATCATGTATTTTACAGCGGCGCCCAGCGTGACTCAGTCAATCACAAGTGAACTCTGCAGTTTGTAATAATTCAAGTATGATTAAAAACAAACGGTGACACTTTACTTGAAGTGCACTGAGGACGCGCTGCAAGCAGATAATGAGCACCTTAAAGCTCAGACAAACTTCTACAACATAATAATCAAACATCGGGAAATAACATTCAATCTAAGTTTCAACACTTTGTTGATGCATGTTTAATGCAAAGAGGGAGCCACAATCAGTACTGGAGAAGTACACAACACCAAGGAGTTTTTAGAATGACAAAAAAAGAGAAAGCACAATAAATGAAGTTATATAAATATAATATATATGTTATATAAATCTAAAATAATAATAATAATAAATCCATTACAAATTAATGAAAATAAGTAAATCTAAATACTAATAATAAAAAAATAAATACATTAAAAAATTATGAAAATAAGTAAAATAAAATAAATAACAATTAAAAATATAATAATATTTATAATATAAAAATTAAAACAAATTAAAAATATATGTTTAAAAATTTCGACTAAGTTAAATTTTAAAATCAAATAACTTTAAAAAATAAAGCTCACCATATAAACATTATAAAATCACAAAATGTATATACATCTGTGATAACAATTATTATTATTATGCAGTGGCTATATAAATCTAAATAAATAAATAAAAATAAAAAAATAAATATATTTTAAAAATAAATAAAAATTTTAACTTAATTAAATTAAAAAAATAAATAAGTAAAATCTCACCATAAAGATATTGTAAGGTCACCAAAATGTGATAAATTTCAAAAGTCCGGACACGTGGTCATAACCGTTGTCAAACAGTTTAATAATAAAATATAAATAATAATTAAGAAATGTATTTAAAAATAAATTAAAAATATTTAAAAAATATATTCAAAACATTTAGCTGAATTAGATTAAAGATAAATATTATAAATCCTAATGTGGTGGAAATTATATTCACTTTAAGTTTGTTTCCTTAACTGTACAGTTGTCATGTTAAGTATTCAGCTCGTTTTTTTAAATTGCATATTTTGTAAATCATGTTCTGATTGAATATTATTATGCGGTGGCTTAGAGTGACACATGAGGACTGTTTCAATTAAAGCAAAGTCAGTTGTTGGCAGAGCAGAGAAGAAGAGAAGAAGAAAGGATGTGGAAGGTAAACAGGAAGTAGATTAAGCAGCCTCCTGACTAGACAGATACATTTGTAAAGCTAAATGCCGGCGCAGCGTCATGCCGGCTGCACACATGGCTTTACGTATACGTTTTTGGTGCTCTGTGCTTTTTTTTATGAGGCTGAGCGCGGCGAGGACTGAGTAGTTTTGCCGGGCTCCCGCTGAGCGCATAATGAATGGCAGACTGCGGCTGTGGGGCCTGCCAGGCGAGAAGAAACAGCACTGTGGAATTGTGGGATAGCGGAGGAGAGTCTTGCGTTGTGGTGTCTCGGCGGGAGCTCTCCGAGATCAAACATGTCGACAGCGCCACCACCCGCCGGGCATTCTGGGTAGACAGACCTTAGGAGGAGGAGACGCCTGGAAAGCAGACAGAGTTTTTGTACCTGTGTGTGTGCGGGTGTGCGTGCGTGTGTGCGTGCACGTGGCAGCTTTTGGCTGTGTTTTTGAATGACGGCAGCGCGGCGGATGCTGTCGTGGCTTTTGTTTTTGTTTTGTTTTTGCCTTTAGAGGACAGACTTTGAAACGGATTAACGAGAAGTGACTTGATGTGACTTCCAGGTTTGCTGTGACACGACTTTCCCTCTTTTGATGTGGTTTCAACACACACACACACACACACACACACACACGCCTACCTCATCCATGTCCCTGCATCTGTCCTTGTGTTAGTGATACTTCTCTGAGAGTGCAGCCTGAAGCGTTCGCCACTATTCCTGTCTGTCCAGTGTCCACGACCCTCTTCCCTCCTTCTGTCTCTCTCTCCTTTGTTTCCTCCTTCTGATCATTTGTCTTCTTCAGACAGCCTTTTTCTCACCACGTCTATCTGTCTGTCTTGCTTCTTTGTCTTTATATCCTCATTTTTTCTTTCCTTCTTGTCCCTCACGCAGACATCCGCGACTGATGCACACACCAAAGTACAACTTAAAGCATTCAGCCATCACTGAATTTCATTTAAATGTCATTTTTTACTTTCTCGTTTAATTCTCACTCAGTTTCTTATTGTATTTTTTTTCTTTCTCTTTCTTTCTTTTACTTTATTTTATTTGCATAAGGGGTTGATAACGCCGAGACGCGTCGCTACAGGTGCGGCCGCTTCAAAAACGCCCTCATAGCAAAGCATGTTGGGCAAAATAGCGGTGCGCCTGTGGAAGCCGGGCTGTATGCTTGCAACCGGGCGATCAAATGTGATTACCGGGAAAATGTGGTCTCAGTAGCCTACATGGAAACTATCACAACATAAGATATGAATCCCCCCTTTCCCTCTCACAGTTCAACAGCTAACTAGCTATTTAGCCCTACCACATCTACCGGCTTCAAAACAGGAAGGAAGTGGTAAAGTAGTAAAGCCCGCCTCTTGCTGGATTTGATTGGCTGCCTGGTCAAGTGTGACACTGACGAGCGGTGCGACTCTACGCCTGGGGTTGAAAAGTTGAGAATATTTTAGCTTTTATGCGCGACTAAAAACCACTAGAAAAACATGATGGCCGGCGCAAGAGAGAAGTGCACGCCGGGTGCAATGGTTTTGCTGGCGGAGTGTTTCTAGCGGTGCATTTCTAGCGGTGCGTTTCTAGCGGTGCGTTTTTTAACTGTTTCCAGGGGCGCGTTTCTAGCGATGCGTTTCTAGCGATGCGTTTCTAGCGATGCGTCTCAGTGTGATCGGCACCTAAGCCCTCACAAAATCCAGATAATGAAAAGAATAAGAAATGCGACAGGAGAGGTCATATACAGTATATGTGTGTGTGTGTGTGTGTGTGTAGATCTATAGATATATATAGATATATATATAAATATAATTAGACATCATGAATGTGATGACAATTTCCTTTCAAAATCTTCTAAGGATACCGAGCTCTTGATACGGATACGCGTACTTTGGCGTTCCATGATATCTGAGGAAGTACCGGCTATGTTTCCTTTTGTAAAGAAGAAGATGAAGTTGATCAACCTGTCTCGTATTATTTGAAAGAATCTTCTTTTCTCTCTTTTACTACGTACAGACATTTATAACTGATGCAAACTTTTCTTCCTTCTCCCTTTTTGTTTATTTCTAATGGTATTTACTTTCTTTGTCTGTATTTTCTTCCTTTTACTTTGTTATTTTCTTTCCTACTGTAGTTCTTCATTCAGTCTTTCTAGTTTCCTTTACCTACGTGGCAGACTTTCTGCCCAAAATGCATCACAAATCACATTTCAGCCATCGGGACACTGTTTTGTTTCATGATTGACTCGTTGCATAGCTGCAATGACGGGGTTGTTTGTCTCTTTGTTCTTTTTTGGTTATATTTCGGAGGGAGTCCGTGATGGTCTGCAGCTTCAGGAGTACATTCAGTCTTTCTTTGTTTCTTCTCCCTCCACCATTGACTGCCCCCTTCAGGCAGGTTTGGGAACTAATCAACGGACAGACATGGTGTGAGTGTGTGGGTGTGTGTGTCTGGGACAGGTCTGGGAGACAGGAAAGAAAAAGAGCGTAGTGAGGATGATAAGGAAGAGAGCAAGAGGGAGAGAGTTGGGATAAAGGTGTGTGATAGAATTGGAAGATCAAAGCCTTCTGTCACAGCGTGACTGAGCCCAGGGGCATTATGGGTAAGACAGGGCACACACACACACTCGTACGGACACACACACTCACACTCTCTGCTGGTATTTGACTCTGAGTGTGATTGATACTGGGCTAGATTTGGAGAATCACTGTCATTCGTCTCTCGGCAGATCAAACAGCCACATAATCTCCCATAAAGGAAAGAGAGATGGAGGGAATCAGAAAGGGACAGAGGAGGAGAGAGAGAGAGAGAGAGAGAGAGAGAGAGAGGGAGAGGGAGAGAGAGAGAGAGAGGGAGAGGTGACAAAGCCTTCTCATCTGTGAAGTGTTTTCTTGTTTTCCATAAAAGAAGACCCGCCACCTTAAAAACACATCCATCATTCAGCTCCATTAAAGTGCTTCTTGGGAACATCACAGAGATATCCTGTATCTAAACAGACGAGTGTAAATGCAGCATTTAGACCCCATTCACACCTGGCGTAAACATGCAATCTGTATCTCCGTATCTTATCTCGGAACGAGGACAAAATGCAATTTGTAAATGCATGCAGAACACGTTGCAATCACAATAACTCTGGATCGGCTAGACCACATCTTTAGTCAGTCTGGATCACATTGTGATCACATCTAAGTCAGTTGTAGATGACATCTGTACAGTTTGGTCACATTATGAAGTAGAATAATAATGCACTCAGCAGGTTGAAAGGTCTTCCTGCTATCTCAAGGTAGCCCGGCAAAAAACCTACAGACGCTGTTCAGACCTGGTATTAACATGTGATCCGATCACAAGTGGATCCGATCGCTCAGACCACATGTCTCTGCGCTCCTCATGTGAATAGACAGACAGACGCAAGCGCTCGTCTGCCTCTCAGCATGGAAAACGGCTGCTGTGCTCTACTGTATTCTGTCGGTACAACTGTATTTTATTAAAATATATCTCATCTATAGGCTCTACATATCTACAGACTATCAGACTAGATACGCAAAGTGCATTGTTATCATACTGTCGGACATGTGTCAGTGTTTTTTGTGCTTTGCACGGACATCCGCCGACTCGCTCGCTCTCCTCCCCGGCTCTCTGAAGCTCTGAAGCTGTTGCTGGGCAAAAGCAGCGGTGCCGGCGGCGTGGAGGTCTGAGTTCAAAAGAAGGGCGTGGTCCGAGCAAGGGCACCGAAAGTCTGGGGGTAGGAAGTGCGGAAGGGGCCATTGGCGTCCAATTTGGCGTCGCGGCTGGTGTGATCGCAACCGCAAGATGGTCTCTAGTTGGTCTTGTTTTTTATTCTTCCTCTCCCTGCTCTTGTTCTTACTCTTCGTCTTCTTCTGGTGTTTTTTTAACAAATTGGCAAACAGCTTTAGGTGCTGTTGCCAACACCTTCTGGACTGAAGTGTTTCAGGGCTGAGCTCAGAAAAAACTGGTGCAATTAAATTGTATATCTGGCCTAATTGTGAAGCATACACCTAAACTGTATAAATGAATGAATGTTTATCTGGGTTTAATCTGGATATGAGACAGCAGAAATGTCGTGTGTAAGGTCGGGCGATGTCTGATTGTGTTCATGTGTGCAGCATTTAATATATTTTGTCCTTCTCTTCTGTCTCTACAGATGCACCACCCTATTCAGATGAAACCTGCAGACAGTGAGAAATCTAACGGTGAGTGGCCACACACACACACAGACACATCAATATCACACACACATGCATCAATAGCCTTTTTGAATTTGCTTGGTAATAGCTATCTCCCCCATGTGTTTGCTCGCTGCTCGACTGGCAGACGGGACGAGGGACTGGCGGGAAAAGATTGAGTGAGAGACACAGAGAGGAACAGAGGAAAAGAGAGAGGGGGGGGGTGGGATGCTGATATATATAAATATATTCTTATATGTGTGATGAATTATTAAGGTGCTTCGGAAGGAGGTCAGTGAAAGTTGAATCGTTTTGGCCTCGTGGTGAACCAGCCTCTTTCCCCTGTGGCTGCTCGCTCATACAAACATGCTGTATCCACTCTCCTCTCGCTGCACACACACACACACACACAATCGCTTTTATGCATAAATCTCACACACCCCGTCCTCAGATCACCCCATTTCCAAACTACATATTGCAGATCCTATACTGAGCCTCTTCCTCCGTTCCCTCTCATTCTAAGAAGGAAGCTGTTGGACAGTTAATACCAGAGGAAGCACCAGCGGTGTCTGGGATAAGGCTTAGTGTTATTAATTTCTCTTACTGTCAACAAATCCCATGAAAAGATGACACCAACAATGTGTTAGTCCAACTATAAACATACTGGGCACAGGCCCAGGGGCCAAAGGGGGTCAGGGGTCCTGACTCATGAAATATCAATGGAAAAAGAAACACAAAATCTCCACAAGGAGTTGCAAAATGAGATTAGATTAGATTGCAATTTAGATGCAAAATAACCACAAAAAGACACAAGACGACTACAAACGACCCAAAATGACCACATAGAGACCCAAAATTACTACAAAGAGATGCAAAACAACCACTAAAAGATGCAAAAAGGCTACAAAGAACCGGAAAATGACTAAAAAAAGATGCAAAACCATCACAAAAAGATGTAAAATTGCAACAAAGAGACACAAAACGACTAAAAATAGATGCAAAACCATCACAAAAAGGTGTAAAATTACAACAAAGAGATGCAAAACGACTAAAATAAATGCAAAACCATCACAAAGGATGCAAAATTACTACAAATGGATACAAAACGACCACAAAGTCACAAAATCAAAGCACAAAATGTCGACAAATGACCCAAAATTTCAACAAAGAAACGCAAAACAACTAGAAAATGATGCAAAACCACCACAAAACAATGCAAAATTACTCTACAGGGATGCAAAATAACCACAAAACGACCAAAAAGAGGTGCAAAATGACTATAAATAGATGCAAAACGACTACAAAGGGACACAAAATGACTAAAAGTATAGTATCTTTGAATCCATGTAGACAGGGTGGGGGTCCTCTTACATGTCTGTGTCCTGGGGCCCATTGTCTCATAATCCGTCCATGTCTATAAATACTTTATGACTTTCCTTTCCTGTCTGAGGCTTTCGGCCACAAACCCATCGGTTCCTACTGAGGACGTAAATCTTTAAAAACGTCTCACAAATACTGTGTATAGTTTCATTGTTTCACTGTTTTAAGCAAACATTTCTCAAATGTTACTCGAGCATCTTTCTCCTCTGTAAAGTGAAACGAAAAGCGTGATCAGAGCATAAATTCAGGAGGTGATTTTGATTTTATTTGATTGCTTTGAAGAGGGAATGACCTTTAAATCACGGAGTCTCTGGAGAACAACAGGAGCTCACCTCTCTCAGCTGCATTGTTAAATCACAAGAAGGAGAAATTAATAACTTCTGGAAATATAAACAACAACATTGACTTTGATCCTTGACCTTACGGCTATATACTACAACCCACAAGCTAAACAAGTCAAGTGTATATTTATATGATGTGAGGTTTCATATTTGATATAATATATATTATATAATCCACCCCCAAGTGCAGGATGAGTCATTAGAAATATTTTAATAATTCACAGGAAGTGGAAGGAGGAGATTTTGACATATATATATTTCATAAATAAAGAAAAGCAGTTAATGCAGGGACACATAAAATGTTGTTTCATTTCATTGTGTCTTTAAATACACTTTTACAAGGTCTGAGTTTTGTTGCTCTATTATTCCAATCTGTTTTTAATTGGCTTCATTTTGATGCAGCAATAACACTCACACAGTGTGATTTGTCAGGTTCATTATGTTCAGTGATATTTAGTCAAGCTACATTTGGAAACTAAAGGACAATGTTATTAAAGTTGCAGTTTAGTGGGAGAGGAAAGCAAACATTGTGGACATCTGATTTGGTTTCTATTTTAAGGTTCTGCTTCATTACTCCCGTTTACTCAGCCAAATTGTGAAAAAACATAATGTAATGTTTCTCTTGCTTCTGCAGAGTTTAGGGTTCTAGTTTAGGGTTCATGGTGGTTTATGAAAAGACTCTGGACAATGATGTCTTAATAGCCGACCCATCTTTAGTGACCACAGTTTTTTTTAATCTCTTCCAGCAGATTGCATGCTGATGATACTAAAATCAAAGTAAACCTAAACGTTCAGGGTCCCCTTGACCTCTCGGGCTCGCTCGGTAATTCATTCATTGAATGATATTTTAAGATGTTTGCTGCTGAGCCTTCTGCAGCCACTCAAATGTTATGGAGGTAAATTGGATTTTGTTTGCGATACCCAAAATTTAATAAACTACATTTGAAAGTTCGACAGCAGAGTCAAATTCCTGCTTATAATCCTGAGACCTTGTTTTTGAAAGGCTAAACGGCAACAAATATGGATTGAAGCAGAGTATTTTGTTAGATAAAAACAATTTTGGAAATGATTACATCTATCTTTTTTCAACAACTCTTGACTTTCTAACACTCTGAAGTTATTGGAAATGTTTGGATCACACCTCTGAAACAATCCTACGCAGCCTGGGTTGGGCTCGCTCGCTTCAAACTTGGTACCGGACTGAAATTGGAGCGGGAGATACAACTTTTTTTCTTTTTTTTTTAAAAAGTGTTGTGCTCCATCCTAAATCCTCCCCCTCCCCGCTCGCTCGTGCTCCACTCTGCTCACATGTTCTGACAAATAGTCATTTTTTCCAAGATCTGTGCACAAATAGGATCGATTGCATCCTATGTCGACTAATCTATTAATTGATTTAAACGACAGATCTATAAAACTGAGTTTCACCAAAAAGAATCACACAAAAGCACAACTTTAAATCTGGTGTTTACCAGAGATGTGCTCAGAAGTTTCTTAGAAATAAGTAAATTCAGCATGAATAAAGCATAAAAAAACACTAATTGACTAAAGAAGTTAAAGTCGACTAAGACCAAAACAAATGATTATCGACTAAGAGGCGGCATCTGTATTCGATAGTTCTTGGAACCGGGTTATTTCGGCTGATATCTTAACGGTATTGAGTACTGATACCCAGCCCTACTCACAGCTAACAGTTTTTTATGCCTCCATGCCGGCGACAGCCGTGGCCAGAGGCATCATGTTTTCGGGGTGTCCGTTCGTACATCCGTACCCTTCACGTGAGCGTATTATCTCAGGAACACCTTGAGGGGATTTTTTCAAATTTGGCACAAACGTCCACTTGGACTCAAGGATGAACTGATTAGATTTCAGTGGTCAAAGGTCACTGTGACTTGACGTCCGTCCCATTCTTGTGATATCTCATTTATTTATTTTTTTATTTAACCTTTATTTAAACAGGAGTAAAAACTCATTGATATTAAAAATCTCTTTTCCAAGAGTGTCCTGGCCAAGATAGACATCAGCACAGTTACACGACGCCTTGAGGGAATTTCTTCAAATTGGCACAAAGGTCCACTTGGACTCAATGATGAACTGATTATTTGGTGTTTAAAGGTCACTATGACCTCACAAAACACATTTTGGGCCACAATTCAAGAATTCATATGCTAATTATGACACTTTCACACATGTTTAATAGCATAAAATGATAAAGTGATGACATTTTGGACAAACATGGATGTAAACTGCAACTTGACTGGTTGGCAAAGGCATACAACTGCGAGGTGGTAATTCTAGTTTTACCTCAGTTCGAAAAAATGTTCCATTTAAAATTGTTGTCAGTCATGTTTGTGGATCATTCAGGGTGGCAGAGCTCAATAAATCTCTGCAGCAGAGCAGATATCTGCAAATTTTGGCAAATAAAACCGAAATTATTTGCATGGCTAAGTGAGAAAATGTGTGTTTTTTGCAATTTGGGTTAAGTGACCCTTAAAGCTGAGTAATTGAGCAGAATATGAAAATGGATACAGCCATGATTGGATGAAGTGACCATTCAAATCCAGTTGCAGGTAGTTTTTAAAGGTGTTTTTCTACAGGAACCCGGTGTGTGTGCATATTAAAAGCAGCGGCTTTGCCATAACTTTACATCACAGAGGAGTCCTTCTGGCTGACACGCAGACGATGGAGTAGGATCATAAGCCAGCTGCTATATCACTGTCCACTGCGGGAGAATACAATAAAACGACAGGGGAGGAATCCTTATAAAAGCCATCATCTGCTCCGCTGAAATATGGCGAAATACGACTTTATAAGACATAACCGTTGGGGTAACGATGGCGGAACTTAATAAAGCAGACACCACTCAAAGCCAGAATGGTGAAATATGGAGCAGACCATACGTAACATATCCATCCACTTAATGGTAATGACCTTTAATAAACCCAGTGTAAGAGTCGCTGTAACACTGACGAATGGCTGCTTAGAGGTTTATTAGTTTAGTCAGTGGAGGAGGAGGTGGAAGAAGAGGAAGGTAGACAGAGAAGAGATGACATTATTGGCAAATCTGACTAAAATATATGCAAAACTACCACAAAAAGATGCAAAACGACTACAAAGTGATGCAAAACAACCATAAAACGACCACAAATAGATGTAAAAAGACTATAAATAGATGCAAAACAATCAAAAAGAGACATAAAAATGACTACAGAGACACAAAACAACCACATAGACCAAACATTACAACAAAGAGATGCAAAATGACTAAATATAGATGCAAAACCACCACAAAAAGATGCAAAATTGCTGCAAAGAGACACAAAACAACTGAAAGTAGATGCAAAACCACTGCAAAGTGATGCAAAATTACTCCAAAGAGATGCAAAATGACTAAAAATAGATGTAAAACCACCATAAAAGATGCAAAATTACTAAAGAGACGCAAAATGAATAAAAATAGATGCAAAACCACCACAAAAAGATGCAAAATTACTAAAGAGACGCAAAATGAATACAAATAGATGCAAAACCACCACAAAAAGATGCAAAATTACTACAAAGAGACACAAAACGATTAAAAATAGATGCAAAACCACCGCACAAAGATGCAAAACGACTACAAATGGACGCAAAACCTTAAAGCGTTTTTTTCTTTTCACCAAACTTTTGTGATTTCTCCTAATGTGTTGAAGCTCAGCGTGAAGCCAATTCTGCTCCAGTTTATCCCAGAATGCAAAGCTGACTCCAGATCATCCCAGAGCCGGCTTTATGAGTCTTATCACCCTCCCGCCTGCCTCCCTGCCTGCGCGCCTCGTCCGAAAAAACAGAAACAGTCAATTGTAACGATATCTCCTCTCTTTCTTTTCTATCGACACAGAGTAAATTAATTACATTGCTGTTAGACTTGTGGTAATCTTCCTCTGGAGTGATGCGCACACACACACACAACTCACACACGCTGTGTACAAAGGAGTTAAAGCTTTTTGAAACAACACTTATCTTGGCAGCGTATCCCGACGGTTTGTTTTTTAAACACACAAACAATTCAAACAGCAAAATAAACAAGTGCGCTATTGATTTCCCAGAGTGCAACAGACCGCTTATCTCTTTCGCCTCGCGGTAAGAGCTGACAGTTTCCTCATTAAAAATGAATTGGATTAGCATTACATTGAATGTGGTGGGAGCACATAAACACACACGGGCGTGCGTGTTGTTTCTGCGAGCGATGAGGATTTCAGCCCAGTTCACTGTCACTCACGTGCACTCAAGACACAAGTTTCTCACCGTTACCTGGACACATTCCTGGAGATTGCAGCGCAGAAGGAGGGATTGTGTCAGCGAAGGGAGAAAGAGAGGAGGAATCCATGAGGGAGAGGGAAGGAGGATAGGGGAGGAAGAGGAGAGGAAGAGGGTGAGAGAGGACACGCTGGAAGAGTCTCAGCAAGCCGTCTGTGTTGAAGTGATAATGAGACATTGATCAGAGCCTCGCAGATGGCATGATGAAATACATGAACTCTGTCTGTCTTCATCTCTCTCCCACTGTCTTCTTCTTCTCTCTTCCTCTCTTTCTTTGACTGTTTCTTTTGATTTGGTGTTTTGTTCGGTCTCTTGTTCTGTCCATTTATTTTCTTTTTTTAAATATTCTTTGTCTTTGTGTTGAATGATATTTCGTTTTCTTTCTCTTTGTTCTTGCCAAGCTTTCTTTCTCCCTATTGCTTCAGTTAATTGTCATTGTGCAGCCTGGTCTCACTAAAAATGACGTTCCCATACGAGGAAGCCGCATTTCGAGGGAAACTTATTTCTCTCAGATTACTTTTAAGTTTGTTTACGACGTATCACATATATCCGCACATATAGTTTGTGTAGGGCAACGTATCCTCATACTGTACAACGGTTCATATGATATCTTACAAAAAAAGTAATTCCTCTTTATTCGTTCGTTTTCCTACGTTACATGCAAACAGTCTTATCAAAATAAACTTCAGTCTTCACAGGAAACAACTTCCTTAGGTTTAGGCAACAAAACTACTTGGTTATGTTTAGGAAGACATCGTGGTTTGGGTTAAAATAACTACAGAAGTGGTAAGTACGTAAGTTACGTGACAATTAAATTAATTAAATTAATAATTATTAAATTAATGAGGAGTCAGCAGTCAATGACGCTAGAAAACAGTCAATAAAAAAGTGTAACCACGAGAGCATACAGTCATAAATAAGCAGATAAAGTATCAGGCTGATGGGTCCAGTAGTATGCTAGATTAGCTGTGGACAGACAGACAGATACACACAAGCACAACCAACGCATGATCTCCACTTAGAGATAAATATACTGCAACAGCTCTCTATATTAAAGCTGTAAAAGTTCTGTGAAGTCATCCCCTCCATTCTCACTGTTTCTCTTCCCTTCTTCTTCTTCTTGGCTCTGCAGCGGTGGAAGACAGGAAGTTGTTCATCGGCATGGTGTCGAAGAAGTGCAACGAGAACGACATCCGGGTCATGTTCTCTGCGTTCGGACAGATCGAGGAGTGCCGGATCCTGAGGGGGCCCGACGGACTGAGCAGAGGTGTGTGTCGCTCCGACTCACTTCCATCCACACGTAATGCTCCTCATGTGAATATTATTACCAGAACGGCCTCCAGCGGCTGTTGCTCTTCATTGTGTCGACTCGTGTCGTGACTCTCAAACTCAAAAGTCCTGCAGGGAAAGTCTTTTACTATCTGTGACAAGAGTTGGCTGGTTGAAGATGGTTTCTGTGCTTTGTCTCAGAGTATAAACAACTTTTTACATGAAAGTAACTGATAACAAATAGGACGGACTCATTATTTTAGCGTTTATGTGTCCAACCACTTTCTAGTTTAACCATTTATTCCATCTTTTACTTACTTAGAAGTATTTTTGCGGCATAATCAGCAGCTCATTTGCATGTTTTCCAACCGTTCATTGTCTTTCACCGGAAGTTTTTCCTGAGCTGTCAATGTCACAAGAAGACGTTGTTTACTGTAAACTTTGGTGATTAGTGTCTTTCCTGCAGCAGGGAATATGAAAAAATAAAACTTTTGGAGACATAAACTTCAGGAGACGGTTGGTTTAAACTGTTCTGCTGCCTTTCAAGAAAGTCCCATAGTCTTTAAATGTTGCGATCAGAATAAATTCTCGCCATACGTCGGCCAAGAAACTTGGCAGAATTCGTGTTGGGCGCTGACCAATCATAGCTTTGCAAGTGGTGCCAGTGACCGACTTCACTGTCCTACCTGACAACAAACGTTTACATCGTGTAAACACAGTTTTCTGAATCAAAGTCAACCTTGAACTATTCATGGTCGCCAGGCAGTGAAGCTGAGCTCCGTCTTCTTCCTTCCCAGTCGATAGAAAGAGTTTGAGTGTGTCAGCGAGCGGCGTATATACTCTATGTGTGCAGAGAGTGAAAAGCAAACGCAACCCTCAGGTGTGAGTAATTTAATGCTCCTGAACCAAGAGTGATAGTCAAATGGTTCGCTGAAATGAAATCAAACATCAGTCCTCTTTTGCTTCACTGCTCGTAGCAAGAGAAGGCACAAGTGATGTCTTTATTTGCTCCAATAAATCACAGAAATTATTTTAATGCAGTAAGAAACTAAAGAACGGTCGAGCTAAAGTCGGAGCAAACCTCTCAAAAAATGGTGAATCTTCTGTCCAAGTTCCGTCAATTTATCTGGACAAGTATTGGTGTACATATACTCTTCTTTCCTGCATATTGTTGCTCAAAATTGCTTAAAATTGTACGAACCAAGCAAACCGAATATCCTGCCTCATGTTTTCTCAGTGAGTCTGAAGTTTTAGGTTGACCTCGACGGTGAATTTTATCTTTTATATTTCATTCTATGTCGACTAAATTCATCGTATCAGATCCTGTTTTCAACCAGCTGCTTTTTAGAAAAATGGTCCAGATTTCCTTCAAGGTTTTGAGAGAGTCACATGAAAGGGAAAGTTCACCACCTTTTATGAGGATGTCCAATGAGTGTTGTTGGTAAATGTAGTCGATTGAAGCAATGAATTCCTCTGTGTGTGCTGTATTGACCCAGAAAGATGAATTCACAGCTGCGAAATCTGTTATTCTATCCGCATCCAGCGCCGTCATTTGTATGACATCTGATGTAGCTGGATGCAAGGAAGAACTACAGGCTACTTCATTATTCTCTTCGCTTGTATTGCAAACTAGCTATGTTTCCAAACGGCGAAAATGGCATCTCAAACTATGAGTGCAGAGGATGTTATGGACAGGGATACACTCTACAGTGTTTTGGCTGACTCGGATATTCAGCTGTATTTATTAGAGCCAGAGTATACAGCCGAAGAAATGCATGGAGAGAAGCTGAGGTTGTGGCTGCATTAAAGCCGTTTCTCACCAGTGTGATGTGAAAATGTGGTGCGGGAATGCGGAAAATCTACATTTTAATTTTTCGCATTGACAACTACGCACAACGGGTGCAAATTATCTACGTTGCCGTGTTCCATTTTCATCATTAAGACCAAATGAGTCTCCTCCTAAATAGGTTAACTATGAAAATGTAGAAGAAGGTCCGCACACTGTAGCTCCATTTAGTGCAATTTATTGGCACATCTTTTAATCATCATCATCTAAGATGTGCCAATAAATTGCCCGTCCGAATATTGCCCCTCCGGCACGGCTCCACAAGCAGGAGAACTCAGCTTTCTGGGTCAATATAGCAGCACTGATGGAATTTATTGCTTCAATCGACTACATTTAGCATCAGCACTGATTGGACATCCATAAAAAGTGGTGAATTGTCCCTTTAAGAAGTAAATACAAATGAACCTGAGCAACATCTTGAGGCTGTTGTGGCTACTGTGAATACATGCTTCTCCTTTTTCGCTCTATATATCTCTATATTTCCCCTCTCTCTCTCTCTCTCTCTTTTTTTCTCCCCCTCTTGCTCTCTCAGCCTCACCCCCCTCCTCAGACCTCCTAACCTCCATTCACATCCTTCACCTCCCCTGCCGTTCCAGTTTAGCCTCACCGTAAGCCAGTCCTAAGCTCTTTGATACCTCCACAGCGAGGCTGAGGGCGATTTCAACCCGGCGGTCCAAATCAGGAGACATGTTGCTGCTGGTTGCATTTACAGTATGCATTGGGTTGGTTGTATTTTACATAGCAGAATTTCAATTTCAAAGCCAGGTTGTAGCAGACATTTTCCCTTTCCTTAATTGGTCGGGAAAAGACTAAACAAACATGAAGCATTCATTGTGCGATCAGTCATTCTTCAGGTCATATAGAGAGTCAGTAAATTAAGCAAGTAAACATACAAAATATAAAGTTATTACATTAGGAGAATGACAAAGAAAGCAGGACTGGATTTGAAAATCTTCTATACAGGAGCCAATACAATACCTGATTTAACCAAAGACGCCCAAATCTCAAATGTTAAATGCAACCAGCAAGCTTAAATAAAGTCTAAAATTGGCAACATTTTTAATTTTAATAAGTAAAGAAGAATCTGACCAGACCGTGTTAGCGTTACAGACACAAATTAATCGGTAATAAAATAATATTGTGGTTTGAATTTCAGCCCTAGAAAGCAGAATTTCAAGCAAATCTTGATGATTACTAAAAAAACACAGGAAATCCATGTAATAGCAGCTCTTTCCTTTTCTTAATTGGAGAAGAAGTAAGCACTCTGAGACTTTGGCAGGAGGCTGTTCCAAATAATCGGTCACCACAAGAGTAAATCACCCGATTCAGCTGTTATCAGATCATTAAATGGTCGTTATCAGTCGTTATAAGCCTCATAGATGTGGGTCAGTAGGGGGCCTGCTACACCTACTACGTTGTAAAAGTGAAAGTGAAACTTAAAAGCAACACGTTCTAATACACAAATATTGTACTTTTTACTCCACTACATTTATGTGACAGCTTTAGTTACTGATTACTTTTTACAGATTCAGATTAATGCAAAGTATAACAAATATACAACAGCAATCAACTAATAAATAAATTATTATGTATTATTATAGATTACTTTACCTGGCAGTAAAGTAAAACTAGCTCCACCTTTAACAGCTACAACATTAGTGATGATATTAATAATGCGTCAATAATTATAACCCGATAATATAAATGGGTCATTCTGAGTACTTTTATTTTCGGTACTTTAAGTATATTTTGATGCTAATACTTTTGTACTTTTACTTAAGTACAATTTTGAATGCAGGACATTTACTTAAGTAAAAATTCTGAGTATTACTAGTGCTACTAGCGGGTGTAGCAGGCCCCTACTGACCCACATCTATGAGGCTGATAACCACTGATAACGCATTGACACCCAATGTGGCAACATCTCAAAAAGTAAGTCGCTTCACTACCTGTTGAATTCACGTTTGCTTCATGTAATTGGCGCACGTTGAGGCGACATAATGCACTCTAAACAAAGAGCTCCAGGGCTGCTTTAAAACCCAGAAACAAGCACATTAACAAGCTGTCAAACCAATTGGATTCGTCGACTCCTGAGTTCTCCGACAAACTGGGGTACCGGAGTTTAAAATAACCACTCTGAAAATGGTAATTTCCGTGGATCATAAGGTCGATGTATGACCAAGTACTTCCGACCGTCTCATCTATCAATCCAATGTCAGCTATTGTACCTCTAGAAATAGGTCTCGTAGTAACACAGGGACCCCGTCCTTCATCAACCATCCTGCCCCACAAACCCAAGCACCAGTCCACCCTTCCTCATTTCTAGTATCTTCCCAATACTCCCTACTTCCCCCTCCCCTCTCCCCTTTGTGGTTTCTATGTGCTGAGGAGATGGAGGGGCTTTTGCAACTCTCTGTCCTCCTATTCCTCCTCCTCCTCCTCCTCCTCCTCCTCCTCCTGTCACTCGAGCTGTCACTGTCAACGTCACAACGCTTCCATGTGGATCTGTCGGTCATTTTTTTCTGTGGTTGTCGGACGTTATGGATGTTTTATCGTTGACTTGAGTCTTATTTTCTCAATGTTCTTCTCTCTCCTTCTCCTCAAGGTTGTCTCAATGTAGAACCAAACTAAACTACTCAAACTCCCATGCTCCTTTGCTTCTTCAAACAGCACTCCCCTCGTTTCTATCTATTCACCCTCGCTGTCCTAGAATCCTCCCCCTGCATCAATTTGTCCTCTTTTTTCCCAGACATCCCACATCGGCCTCCTTCCATCTCCTTCCCTGTTTCCTTCTTCCAGCCCTCTCTTTTGTCCTCATGAATATTTCAGATGTGATGGCCAAATTCATGTTTCTGTAGAACTGATATAAACCACTTAGCGCAAGTCAGAGAGGAAATACTGCTAGTCCAGCGTGGGTCTGGCTAGTAGATAAACAACCCTAACCAGGTTGGAAATAAATAGGTCTTTAAGGATTCCTGTAAGTCCCAGAGGCCCTCAGTCCCACCTAGCTGCGCTGCGGAGCTCCTGTTAAAGCGCGGTATCAATCAGAAGAGAGCTCCGCCATCCCACTATTAATAAAATATGGATCACACCACCAGTGGATGGCTGGGCCTTGGGAGCTACCCTACTTTCATTAAAGGACTGTTTGGTTCTCCTCTGACGACAGAATGCGGCCCGTGAGGTATTTTTAGCGCTCAAGCCACGTCCCATCTCTATGCCGTGAAAAATAAGACATGCACCAACCAGCCAGGAAGCTTTTAAAGGTCTTTTTTATTAACAGCTTTGACATTAATGAATAAATGTTCAGGTGCGGAGGAATTCTTTATTTAGAAGCTCCAACAAGCTGCAGAAAAAAAAAACGGCTAAACATAGAAATGTTTTTTGGGGAGGAAACGTCTGCCCATTGGAGACGAGAGTTTCCATTAACAACCAATGACGTTGTTGCTGACCAGTTTTATAAATAGAGCCGGGACCCATCAGTCTGGAGGGCTAACCCAAATGGAAGCCCCCTCCAGAACTGATCCAGTTCTGGGGCAGCGCCTCTCTGCACAGGATGGGGCAACCTGCTGGAGACTAAGCAGTTAAATGACAGATTGTGGCCCGTCTAAAATAGACAGTCCCCTGAATCAGTTGAAAAAATGACCCCCTTTCTCTGAATGTCCTATCTACGGTAACACCAGCAAGGGCTGCAGCCCGGCTCTGTAACGGACACATCACAATGTTTACTAGGTCAGCGCTGCAGAATCTTGATAACCTTCAGTCTCTTTTTATTACCGTCTTACCTCTCTAATGTTAAGTCAGCAAGGCAGTTTTATATGAAAGGTGAGTAAACTATAGCTTCCAGTTGGCAAGGACAAACATACGCATTGAAAAAAGGAGGTCAGATATGTTTCATACCAGATGAAAAGCAGGTCCATACTGCTAAAAGTAAATTGTGAATTCTGTGGTTTAACAGCCTCAGCAAAGATTAAAGACCTCTTCAAAGGTGGTGACAAAGAAACATCTTTTATTGTTTTAATACGAAATGTTATTTGTAATGTTCAAAATGCCCTGGACAGTTTCCTTATAAACAAACCAACATTATGTTTTCCTTAAGTATTACTCACCAAAACGCATCCAAAATTAACCACAGGAGAGTTTTCAATCAGCTGCATGATGATGCTTTCCAAAAGCATTACAAATAGCTCTTAGAAAAGCAGTTCATAAGTGCTTGTCTGACTTGACAACTTGTTTTATAAGTGCTAGATTAAGAAGCTAAAACAACTTCATTAAGGGTAGGGAAAGATAGTGCTCATGGACACTGACATTACATCTAGACCATATTGAATGATATAAAACATTAGGGTAACCACAGTTGCTGCTGTCCAAGTCTGGTTTTCCAAGTGTGACACTTTGGTTTGGCTACATTAAAGAAACTAAAACTACTTCAGATTAGATAAAAATTGTGGTGATGATTAAAATAAACCATTTTTGGTAAGAGATGGGATGGGAACCAACGTTGCTGGCTTTCAACATGCAACCATTCACCTCAGGTTTTGAGGCGCTGAAATAATGTCGTGCTTGCTTCTGACAGAAAACAGTCATTATTTATTCTGGGGATGTTCCTAACGACTAAACTTAGACTAGTCGACTAGTCTAAAATTAAGAAAACACTATATAACATTGTGAGCCATTCAAAATCGTTAATCACATTTTTCAATAACCGAATCGTATTTTAAATGCTGCTGAAATCAATATGTCCCCAGTGTCCGCTCCGGTCGCCCGGTTAGGAATGTGCCTCACGAACCCGGTGTGTGGTGTAATATTTGATGATATTGAAAATGGCCATGCCAGTTTTTCCTCGCTAAAATTTAGCGTAACTTTGGAGCATTATTTAACCTCCTTCGCGACGAGCTAGTATGACATGGTTGGTAACAATGGATTCATTAAGTTTTTTAGTTTCATATGATGCCCGCTGCAACCTAAAAATCACAAGTTGCATTAATGCGTTAAAGATCTCTTAGTGGCGTTAAAACAAATTTGCGTGAACACGTTATTATCCTGTTACCTTTAACAGCCCTAATAATAAGTTTAACAGACCAGCGAGGGCAGCAACGTTTCGACTAGTCGACCGATCGTGCACATCCCTAATTCGTGCAGCCATAAGAGGCCACAGAGGGCACTTAATTCACTCTAAGGAAGCACATCTGTCTTGCATTCTGGCACATTGCTGCACACAGGGAGGTTATCGGAAAGATTTTTGCTACAAAAGACCATGATTATTATCGTAGCGATGCTACAAAGACATGCCTCTCTGTTCCGAGGGAAAAAAGCCTCTGTATGAAATGTGTGCAGCGGATGTAGCTGACCATCCGTCACTCTCAGCCTCGTTCTATCACAGCAACAGCCGGCTTTTGATAGAGGTGGAAGAGGACAATGATCGCATCTATTTCCTGCACACATCTGTCTCTCTCTCTGTTGCATTATCCATCCTCTCCTCTCTTTTCCCTCTCTGCCCTCTCATCCCATCCACACAGCCAGGGAGAGTCTATCTGATGACCCAGCCTATTAGTTTTTCCCTCTATTGCCAAACCACGAGTCAGCCAGCCCAACCTGAACATGTGTGTGTGTGTGTGTCTGTGTGTGTGTGTGAGCATGTGTGTAATCAGTTCAGGCCTGGCTGCGCTAACATGGCTTGGTGAGTTTGTTAGCATATTATTAGTCCGGGGGGTTGTTGAAGCACTTCTCACATTATCTCCTCTAATCACTCCCTAACCAGCCAGACAAACACAACCTCCCATCAGCCCCCCTGCCCGCAAACAGCCAATAACGAACCCCCTCTGGCTGCGGCCCATCTTGATTGGCTAAAATCAGTGTCAGTCACGGAGGAGGTCGACCACACCTCCTCTCGTCTTTCCTCGTCTCTCTGTGGATTGAATTAATTTTCTATCTGATCCCCGTCTTCTCGAGCCCCTGCAGATATTTTGTCCCGCCGCTCGCCACCGCCGCCGCATCTCTTTCCTGTTTCACAAAGAGAGAGCCCAATCAGACGCACAATACGGCCGCAAATTAATTCAAATTCATGCAAATTTGATTTACATTGTTGAATTGTCGCGAGCGTTTTGAATTCAGGTATGACTAATTCTGTCAGTGTGTAGGAGCGAGAGGAGAAAACAGTGACAGGAGGAGGAGGAGGAGGGAGGCGGGGACAGCGTCGACAGCCAATCCAAAGCCCCGATGGTGATTGTGTCAGATGTCCTGTGGATGGTGGGACGGGGTCGGGACGGGGGGGGGGGGGGATGTGGTTGTCATGACACTGTGCTCGTTTTTCGGCTGTTGTTTCCACAGCGACTGACAACACCGTTGTCTGCCTGTGAGCTGTTCTCTGTATCAATCTCTGTTTTTTTTTATAACAACGACGTGTCCAACCCTTTTGTCTTGTTTTTGTTCTTTCTTGTCTTCCCACCTCCTCCTCCTCCTCCTCCTCCTCCTCCTGCCCTTCTGCCCCCCTCCTTTCCACTGTCCCTCCATCCCTCCCCTC